>JACEVL010000527.1:756529-782691 GCA_020284085.1 Aporrectodea caliginosa
ATGTTAAACGTCAATAGACTATTCCAATGGGGAGGGACTGTCTGCATTATTTGCCAAAGCCCATATTATATGCGGCGCCTGCGTAGCCGCTTCTATTAGGCCCGTGGAATATCTAGTCTAAATCGACGCCTCACATTTCTCATATTTAAACCACAAATATGATATTCAGCGCTGCAGAATATTCGTATGTAATAGAAATAGATGATGCTTTAAAGGTATATTACAATAAATTTATTCCTTTGATAGTGAGGACATGTCGATTCATTCTGCGTTAAACTAGGGCCTGAACAATAGACTGACTCTTGGATCACGAATATGATTGTCAAGCGTAATACAGGCAAAATAATGCTAGCGTTTCTGTGAATATGCTGACCTATATCCAAAAATCAGCTAAATGTTTACAAGATTGCTACACTGGTATAAACATAGTTTTACGAATTCGTTGGCTTCAACTACAAACATGGAATACAAGAGTAATTGTTAATATGTATCATGCACTAAAACTTCACATCAAAATGGCAGTGTTCAAATGCATTAAAACATGCTATCGCCTAATCATCAACCTATGAAATTCTGTGAAGAAAGCCAATTAGATTTACTCTGTGTTCATTTCTACGGTTTTTTTAAAATACTTTTCAAATCCAAAACTACTTTTCCAAGTATTAAGTTGGAGCTGTTCCGAAGGGAATAAGGCACCAGATGAACTGGCTAAATATCGTGTTCTTACTTTACCATACTTTAATAGAAATTGAAGCTTTATCTATGTTCCTTACAACCTTCGCAAAACGACAGCCACATTGCAGTCTCATCGCGTTCACGGATTTAAATCCAATCAACGAATACTCGTGTAATAAACAAATTACAGTTAAATTTACGCGTAATGTTATTTATAAGGTTCCGATAGATTTGTAGGCTATAGCGATAACGAGGAACGTTGATGGCCTGCTTTCCTTTGAAAGTCTGTCTAATGGCTTAAAGTCCGTTTTACCGTTAGAATCAGTTGACGTAGCAGCTGTCGAGTCAATAGACTGGGTTATGTTACCAATAATTTTGTTTCCGTACTGGTAGGCTTACACAACAAAAAGAATCGTTAGTAGCATTAATGTGTTATTTCTATAACTAAGTCATAATGACTACCTATTGAGCAGTAACTTATAATAATTAAGTCAATATACTATAACTATGCTTGACTAGAATAAACGGTTGACCCGATTCAAAGTTGGCTTCCGTGGTGGCATAGGCTACTTCAGTGGGGCACTTTTGCCAATTGGTTAGATTGTACGGCCTGTAACGCAGAGAGTACGGGTTCGAGCCTCCACTGATCAGTGTCTATGCAGGGATTTCCAGCAAGTCCTTTACGGACAATTGTACTGTACGCCATTGATGTTTTCTCATAATAATTATGGTCGTCTGTACCCTTCCGAACCTTGGAAAGAAGGTAATATCAAATGCAGTTGCATTAAACTGTGCTGGTATCGACAAACTTTAAAATGGTCAACCTGCTACAACGGAGTTATGTGGACGCAGGATTTAAATTTACCTTATACACTCTATAACATACATGTAGAGTGTACAATATTATTGCATAGGCTAGGCTTTGACAGTTACTTTTTCATTTTAACTCGCTCTGCTCGTAGGTCCTTATCAGCGTTGACTAAATGCTATTAATACAGGGTGATTTGGCTGAGTCCACTACAGGTTTCATTTTTAGCCACATGTTGCACCTACCATTATTACACACACGGAGTGATATTATCAAGACCTTGCGGAAAGTGATGTACATGCACTTAAAAATAAAAGAATATTATTGTCTCAGGATTATGGTCAGCCAGTGTTTCAAAATACAGCGCAATGCGGAACGACAGAATAACCTCGTACAAAAGAATGTACTGTTTTGGCGTTAGTGTCGTGGTCACCAAGACTATTACTTCTATTATTCAAGTGATCGTTTAAAACTAATTTCTCAGTGTAAATCCCCAATATGAAAAAAATGACAATACTTCCATAAACCCGAAAAAATAACAGCGGATTCACGGTTAAAATAGTAATCCAAGATATTTACTTAACAGTCTATGTTTACTCTGTGACTGTTGGTTGATTGCTGTCCAAATTTTCGTTGGAGCTTATGTTGGCGTACAGGTGTAGTTGAGCGTAAACCGTTGGCAGTGCGAGTATGGCTGAAGGGCTACGTTTCAGAGAGGAGTAACCTTCACAGGCGATGTCTTCTGCCGAATGATCTTCCAAATCGCCTTCATGGGAGGTGCTCTGGTTTAGAGGCGGATGTTCAGATTCTCCAGACTGTATATTGGACTCAGTCACCATTTCGAAGTCTTGGTGTTGAATCGACGTTTTGTCAGAGCATCCATGTTTCACTGGATTCCCTAGCAAAGGTAAAATCTCAAAAATAGCAACTCCTATCGTATTGTTTTATAATTTAATTGCTAATATTATATAGTTCTTTCTCGTAACAACAGCAGGTGCTCCAAAGACGTTTTAAAGATGTCATTCAAGTTCGCTGACAACTAGAAGTCAATGTGGTGCTCAGAAATCTGGAAAGACTATGCAAGGTCTTGCACACAAACCAGACTAAGCTTTCAATATTTAGATGAAGGTCCAGTAATTTTTCTAATTTTCATGAATTCATTAGACTATTAGACAGTTCGCTGACTTTAGTTAAATTGTCTACGCACATAATTTACATCTCAAATACAGTGGCGTTTTCGTCGTATTTGTTATTTGTCACAATTGCTTTAATTTCACCATTGATTTCAGTAAAAAAATTCTATTCAATTACTAAACCTCAAAGAGACCATACTTTTAGTGCATGCTTTCACCGTCAACGCCACACTGAATCCGAGCGCTACGAGACCGATGACTGCGACCAAACCAGCAACAGTTAGCACAATAACAGCTGCTTTCGACAAAGCTTTAGCTCCTGCTATGCAAAGCAGACAAAAAGAGAAATGGAATTAGATTCCCGCAAATTATCTCCAATCTATAGAAAACACAGCGTCGTCAGCATTAGATAGACTATTAACGATGTAAAATTTCATTTTGTTCATTCAAACAAGTGTTTATTCTTTCAATCCGTTCACGTGTGCTTTAAAATGTAATTGAACACGGAATTTGCGTCACACATTTTACGTCCACATTTAAGCGTCTTTAAGCACATTGAGAAATATATAATCAGTCACTGACAGCCTGTATCAGACGAGTAGATGGACCAACAGATTAGTCATCTATTTCTTTCTTCCTAATTCGTGTCTTCTTGTCATTTCCATTTGCCTGTGCATACCACTTTTTGCTCGCATGAGCTTTCTCTTGAAATATAGCACCAACAAAACGTATCAAATATGTGGTATGAAATGATGACTGCAATACAGATATCATATGTCTGTTAGTGTACTATTATAAAAATATACCATTTAAATGCTGCTAGATTTTTGAAAATGTGGATTCCGTGACAATATGTTAACTGCATGACGTGAGCCTGCGTCACGGAGTTGACCGTCACAAATCGTTTAGTTTTCAGCAAAAACCGGCACAAATGAAACAAAATAATTTCAATGATGTTTGAAACAAAGACAGGACTCTAGCACATTATATTGAAAGTTATATATATATATATATATATATTCATCAATATTTTACGTCATGGAGTTGACCTCTTTGTTGTTGTTTAATAAATTAAAGGCAAGATAAACCTCTATGTTTACCAGCAGCTTTGGCAACGACAAATGCCACATATCAGCTGCTAAACACTGTAAAAAAACATTAGCTGTTACAAGTTTGAGACCAGTGTTGTGGCCGTCATGGAGTTGACAATTGGATGTAGGACAATGGATCTCGCTGCTTCAAAATTTAATTGTTCACTCAAACAGACTCAAACTCAGTATATTAAGCATGTTTTCTGTTGTAAACAATAATTATGTTACTGAAAATGAATAGTACATAATCGTTTTGGCAATATTATGCACAGTTGGAAATAAACAGGTTTTCCCGACTTCGGTACACATCTGGGACAACACAGTTTCTGTTGAAATGCTTCGACTGTGAGGTAATAAAACCACCTGAATAATTTATGAACGTGCCTTCTTAAAAATTCTGTTAGTTTTATTTGGATTGTCTGAAACAAACCCACGTAACGGATTGTTATATTTTGTCACAGAAACTTTAAAAAATATTTTAAATGCAGCGGGTAGCAAAATGGAACCTTATTCTAGAAACGCTCATAGCCTATATCGAAAAGTCATACCATTCTTTTTGCAAACAGCATGAATTTGGATCAAAAAGTGATTGATTCTACTTAAATCATTTATTTCGGCCTATTGTCATCGCAAAAAAATATAAAATTATGTTATGCTTTCACTTTTACTAGCTACTCCGTTAAGGGGCCGTCCATAAAGTACGTCACGCTATTTTTGACCATTTTACCCCCTCCCCTGTCACAAACTGTCACAAAACTCGGACCCCCCCCTAAAGTACGTCACACTTTCGACCGGGAAACTTTTCGAGGGGGGTAGTGACAGCAGTTTTTCCGAGAAGAATTTTCGAGGGGGGGTAGTAACAACAGTTTTTCGACACCAAAAATTTTCGAGGGGGGTAGTAACAAGACTTTTCCAAGATTTTTATCCATAAATGTCACACTTTTGTATAAAATAAATTATAAATAAAATTTAAAAAAATAAATGTGTGACGTCACACATGGCCTGACCCCCCTCCCCTGTCACAAACTGTCACACTTTCTTAAAACCCCTGGAGCGTGACGTACTTTATGGACGGCCCCTAATGACTGTCCATTTAAATCTTTAAAATCACGTTTCGTTTTCATGCGATACCATAGTTCTGTCTGCGGATAGAATGCCTCCATCAATCACTCAGTTTGTTTCTGTTTCTTTCCACTAAAATGTTGGACTCGGATTACAGTGTATAATTATAGGAAGGCCTGCTCCATGTTAAAGTAAGACCATTTATGGACCTATTTTTGCTGTATCGATTAACAGTAGTGCAATGTATTATCACAAAACAATTTTGAGTAGGGTGTCTTGGTTTGTCTGAAAAATAATTTTCATGTTTGTGACTGCTGTCTGCATCTCAAACCCTAATTTTCTGTCTGTAGACGTATTTTTAGCGAAGTGCTGCAGCTGATTTGGGCAACTGGTACAGGACACAAGTTAGGAAGATTAAGCATCTTCGCATTGTATTATTAAATCTTATTATTAGGCCGAATAACAATAAATATTTATCTGTGGAAATAGCTGCGATATTTGTACCTTTGACTGTGAATGTGAGCGTTTCAGCAGTCTCCTTTCTAATGCCAGCCACCGTGTTGTACGCTGTACATCTAAAGCTGTGATTCTTATCTGACCTCATTTGGTCGTCGATGGTTAGAATGGATCCGTGAATAGTTCTGTCTGTTTCAATCTCCATCCATTCGTAGGTCGGAGTGGGATTTCCATTGGCTGAACACACTAGATGATCGCCAACCTCATAGACGCTTTTCATGAACCAGCTCATATCTTTGTACGTTACGGTAAGATTTCTTGGTGCATCTGATTAGAAAAATCTTCAAAGTCTTAGTAAATTAGAGTTAGAAAAGCCCATAATTTTCAGAGAATAAGAGATAAATAAATATTCATAGACAATAATTAGACAGAACTGATTTTTACCATGGTTTTTTATTTTGTCAGAATCGAATGAGAAACCCTTATAAACATTATGCGTAGTAGGAATGATTATTGATTAAAACTAAGGCACAAGCAAAATTAAATATCAAACGACACTCGTAGCCTATGTGGATAAGTGAGACTACAGAATTTAACTTTTGGAATGAAGCAGTTCATTGAAAACTCAGGGTTGAAATACGATTGGTCAGAGAAGCCAGAATTCGAGTAACGGTGGTAGCAGGTAAGCTGATGTTAAAACCTAAATGAAAATAATAAACTAACTGAAGCAAAGCAAATTGACACAGTGATCGTTGGAACAGAAGTAGAGATAACGTGTGATGACCCGATTAGAATCAATAGTTTTGTCGTCAGCAATCTAGGTGCTTTTGAACTTCCATTGCGAGTCCTACATCAGTTGCACCAGATAATAATTTCATACGGCGTAATCATCACTTAGTATGGACAATAATTGAGGAACGTGCCAGTAGGGTCGACAATTTTAGGCATGTGCCAAGAAACAATGAACTTTGAAAAAAAAAATTCGGCGATAGGGAGCCAGAGTATCATAGGTTACTATACTTGCCAATATTTGAGACTATCGGCTTGTTGGCTACAACTTGGGCGACACATGTAGTCTATGAAGGATTGAAGCTGGCTCAAACGGAACACTGGGAGACCCGTAACGATTGAGTTGCAATAATTATCCTGGAGGGTTGAGAAAAAGATTGACTGTCTTGATACATAGGTACTTATCTACATAACCACGAAGAAAGTCTAAATAGTCACAGGATTGGTAGAACGTCTGAATGGCTACATGGCTGGCAGATGACGTTTATGTAGTTCAGTGCTGAGTGATGCATGTAATAAGTAACAACTTATACTGCCTCAGTGTTTAATGTACAATGCATTAATCTATGCAGTAAATGCTATGTGCAAGGTTTTTCTCCGCGACAAAATTGTAACCATCGAATTATTTTTGTGGCATGCTTATGTTTACTTACATAATACATTGCGCTTGAAATCCCACAAGTGCTGATAGTGGGGAACATTAGTTGCATGACCGTCATCTGGTGATATCTTAACTGATGTCACCTTGAAGTCCGTCTTGCACGTGAATGTAATTCCGTTGTCACTCCAGTCTAATTGCTTTGTAAGCAATGATGTTATTGTGGTCGATGTGTCAGTGTGGGTTATATCGGCGTCAATGATCGTTTGTCCGTCGTTTCTAGTCCAATCCATGGCAGGGATCAAACTTCCAGCGTAATTGACCATGCACCACATTCTTATATAGCCACCTTCCAGAATGGTGCTATTCAATGCGTTTGCATTTGTATTGCAAACAGGATCAAAGCCTGAAATTCATTCATTCATTCCGAAAAATTGGGACCAAGTCTGAGATCAGTACATGAAATTCGATTTTAGTATTGATAGAACACAGTGAGACTATAATAGCGTTAAACATCAGAATTTGGAAAATATTCAGGAAAACTCGTAAAAATTGTTTTCCATGCTGAAATTTAAATTTTACCATTTCTGACTTCAGCTGCCTAGTTGCATAGTAAATATAGTTTTTGAAGTTTATTTATAGCAACCACAAGAAGCGCTCTCAGAGCAACAGTGACTGAATGTCTTAACAACACAGTGAAGTTCTCGTCACTGGTGGTGAAATGATGCATGGAAAAGCGTTTTGTGTATAACCTGTGTCATCTCAGACAGAGAATAAATAAATAAGAAAGAAATGGAGCCAAGTCCGGGCGGAAGTTGATCAGTGAACCAGTGGACAACATCTCCTATGAATCGGAATATTTTGGTTTGTACTTTGTATACACTGGAGTCAACCATTAACGATTTAAACTAATCGACATGAATTATCAACTCTACATCAAAACTGTTGTTGTCAGATTCAAATCACAGCGAAATGGCGATTGGTTAATAGCTTCCTATAAAACTGCTATAACGCAATTCATTATTGACCAATAAATTTAAAAACTGATACCTAGAACTGTGAGTTCAGCTGAGGCACTTGTAGGTACTAAGGTACATCTGTATTTTCCAGCATGAGACCAGTCGACAGAATCTATGACGATATCGTATCGTGTTCTGTTGTCTGTGTCGATCTTATACCTCGAAGTCAGATTTTCTGTTATACGTTTACTAGTGTAGATATATGAAAAATCATTGGAACCGGCTGCACTGAATTCCCAGTCAACTGGATATAATACAGGCGGATATATACTGCACTTCATCTTCACTCTGTTCCCAAACACGGCAATTGTATTCATCGGTTTGGATAAAAGTGCAGAGAACGTCAAGGAAAGCTGAATGATTAGGACTGCCAATTTCAATCCATAGGTCCATCTGGTGCATCTTTGCTCTACAAAATAGTGACTTTTAAAGGAAGGCATTTTCGCTAGAAGCCCTTTGCATCATGCGATCAGTAAGAAATTAGGCTACAGCTAATTATCATGCTAGCCGGAGAATAAGATGTCTGAAATAAACCACATCGGTTGGCATACAGATGGTGGTTTTATTTTAGAGATTTAAATCTCGGGCTGTCATCGTTCGCACAGAGGACCTTAATCTATTCAAAAGTGCTGCGTTGGTGAATTATCTCACCCTATCAATTCGCTTAGAAGAACTCAGGGCCGAGGTCACACGTTCGCAAGAGAAAAATATGCACATTTGCATTTATTTTTGTGTTTATTGATCATTAACTGTGTTGCAGTGTTACCGTGTTTTGAGGGCTACTGCATTTTAGCTTCAATCTGTCGCTCAGAACATGGTCGATGTTAGTTTATATCGTCGACTGAAACACTTGCAACTTTGCGTACGAAATCTTATAGCCTGCCTCCAATAAATTCGTCAGGTATAACTGTTTCTCAATATGCCGATGCCTTTGGACCCATCACCGAATAATGACCTACATGTACCTGCCGCCTAGAAATGTTGGTGTTGGGGCATCTGGTGGATGTGAGGCTGCTGTTCATCCAGCTAAGCGTCTTATTGTTTACTTTTACTTATTGACTCCTGTACGAACATGTATTGACAATATTGAATAACACCTGGGCGGGATTGACTGTTTGTCTAATGGCTTGTCGACCTAGAACTAACCGAACTCTATAATTATCTGTTTCAGTTTGCGGTTTTGTCAACCTGAATTTCTATTAAACGAATATTTGATGATGATGATGATGATGATGATGTATTGGAACTGCGATCCATTTTTGTTAAGTTCGTCTTAGATCGATTGAATGTAATTGGCCGATATCTCGTCTAACTTCATATTTGCGACATAAGAGTTTTGATTGTCAATCATTTTGGCAAAACGATATACCGTTTAAAACAAATTTAGTGTTAATGTTCTTTTCAAAAGAATACGTAGGCCTACCTAGAAAAGCTGACATCAGCAACCGCCTAGCATAACACTCCATTTCAGATTTACCAGATTTTCAGATGCAGTTTCCTTAAAACCCTAGTCTATAATTCGTCTGACGCTACATTTTCCTGAAACGCAAACTGGAACATAGATGAACATTTGGACACAGACGAAAGCAGTTTCATGCGTAGCCCACAAATGACCGACTCGCACATAATTATGACCCAGCTACAGTGGACTAATCCTGCATCCTGTATAAGCCGAGCCTTAACCTAATTGAGGTCTTAAGCAAGCACATAATTATGACTCAGCTATAGTTTCATTTTCAGTTACTACTACTACTATTCCTTTATTTCACAAACTCGTTGACACAAACGCAACAAGATTACAAAATCAACAGTTTAGATATCGATTAGACAAAAATAATAGTCAAATAGATAAGAGGGTTAGGAATGTATTAATGACTGAGACCTATTGCTAAAGAAAATTAGTGTATAGCCAATACACCATAAAGTACTCTAGGTATGAAATTTCGATCATCCCTAACCGGCAAAGTGAAATCATGAGGCCGGGGTCATTATGTTAATTTTTATTATTATTTTCAGTGCATTTCCTTATTATTCTGCATAATAAGCCTACTTAAAGTATGCTGGAATACAATTGAAGCGAGTACTTAGGAACCATGGTCTACCAGAAAAGGCTCTGCATACGGTCACAGAGGCCATCACAATAATAGCCCGCCTCATGTACGCCACGCCTGCAATGCATGGTGGGGCTTTACCACCGCAGAGCATAAGTGAACAGAAGAGAACAGACGAAGGTAAGTACGTTATATATTCATCACATTCAGTAAGAGAATAAACATACATGTAGATAAACAAAACTAACTACTAAAACGCTGTTCTATACACTTGTTAACTACCACCACGTGTGATAGCTTGTGTATGGGTGGTGGTGACGAAGATGACGACGACGACGAGGAGGAGGATGTGTCCAGGGTTTAACGTCAAATGGCTGAGAATTTAGACCAAGATGTCTTAATAATATCCGTGGTTTGGTTCTTGGTTGAAGTAGCCTAGTCGTTGGAAAATGTGTTGGCGTATAGTTGTAGCTGAGCATAAACGGGTGGCTGTGCGAATGTGGCAGACGAGCTACGTTTCAGAACAGAATAACCTTGATAATCGATATTCTCGGCAGAATGGTCTTCGTGTGGTGCGCTCTGATGCAGGGGAGGATTGCCTGAGTCTACTAATTCTGCCACCATTTCGTAGTCTTGATATTGCGACGACGTTTGTTGAGGCCTTTCACGACTCGTTGAATTGCCTGAAAAAGTTCATCTTGCCACATAATTATAGACTAACAAAAATCCATGTAGTATTGTAGTCTACTACTATTTCATTTGTTAATCAGGCCTGCGTAGCGTCTACTTAGCATCCCATAACCAATAACGTTTTGTTTTATTAAAGATCTAACTATTTATTGTCCAATATTTAGGCCTATAATAATTCATCATTTTGAGATATATTTAATTGTTTCTCCTATGGTGCTTGCCCTATTTTCTTGCAATACCAGCGTTTCTTTAATTTGCCTTTGTAGTTATTAAGCATTACGTAAAAGTCTGAAGAAACTAACCTCTGATGCAAGATTTCACTGTCAAAGCTATTCCTATCCCCAGTGCAGCGAGACCTATGGCAACGATCACCCCACACATATGCAACGCATTGGTAATAGGTTTCGAGGGAGATGCAGTTGCTTAGAACAAAAAAAAAAGAAAACTTGATTAAAATTCAACTTGCAAATAAATGTTCGTACAATGAATATTTTCGTGACATATCGATGTATGACAAGTCATACAATTAACTATTTTATTCGCTTTTCACATAATTATGTCTGTTTATTTTAAAATCTCTTTCCGTTATACCAGGAGCATTTATTTCGTGGTAATGTTACAGCGACCAAAAGCTCTTTACTTCCGAAGTTATCGATTGTGCAATGCATCCGAAGTTAATTTTGCATAGTTTGTCCATCTGCGACTGGTTTCTTCCAGCTTTCGTCCATAGAAATTTGAGATCAGCAGAACACATCAGACTAGCACGAACTTTTTAGATGGAACTGTATCATTTGCAAGTCAATGCTCTTCATTGCAAATAGCCCCTCCAGAAAAGTCATGTGTAAGATATTTGATGCCCATGCGGCATTAATCCCATAATTATGGGCTTTGTATAGCCTACCTTTGGTCCCACGTGACTGAATACTTAGGACAAATGAAGCCCCGTTGGAAATTCTGCAATATTTCTAAACACGGATAGTAGGGCGCCCGTTAAAAATGAAGTTCTGAATTTCTTCGGTGGTACCCTCCCATTTTGTTGTCTATCATGACAGAAGTTCATGGTAATTTTTTTAGAATTTTGGATGCTTATTTAGAGGTCGCGCAACACCTGTAAAGTTAAAAAAAATATTACCGAAAGTATGTTATTCTCACTTATTTCTCAGTTATTTATAACTGAAGTCTTTCTGATACAATATCAACAAAGTACTGTCAAATGTTTATCAGGATTATACTTTTAATAAAATATATAACAAAGTTGATGCAGCAGTCTTTTTATCATCAGTGACCTTAGTTGTCCTACTGTAATACTGTGGAACATCAACGCCGACAAGCAGCAACGTATGGCTTCTTGGCTTTGTGGCTTGAGACAACCAACAGCAGATAGGCTACTGTTTCTGTTCTTCACTTGCCGTAATTGAGCTGTTGTAGTCCTATAATCAGTTTCGCAGTTCGCTCTGCTCGGTCATTTACCACTGCCAAACTATTGGCATAATTATTTCTTGTTTAGCTGGAAGTCTTCAAGGGTCTGCAACCTGTCTGGAGTTTGTTATGCGAGGGAGTCAGCATTCAACCCAAGTGTATGTAAAGATGACATGGTACTGTTTGTTACAAAGTCGTCAAGTTTCCCTTCAGGAATGGTACCGGTTCATGTACTTGGCTCCATCTGGATTCGTTTGGGTGGTTCATCAGTGTCTTGTTTCTTTAAAGTGCTGGCCATCTTTCTTTTGGTGTTTGCTATTGCTAGTTAGACCCAGATGATGGACCAAAACAGTGTTTGAACACATCTCTGACCACAATTTCGTGGACATGGTGTCGATTTGTCAGGTACAACAGATTCTTGCCAAGCCTGGTCTCTATCACACCACAATCTCCACTTCCTATACCAGTATTGGAAGCTGCGGTGTCGAAGAACATGGCCCTGACCTGACTATCCCCCATTCTTGCACCATTGTAACAAAAGTATTGTTTTAGCTACTTCACCCATACCATTTGGAAGCTTCGGCACACCGATAAGCTGTTATACATGCAAACCTGATACCAAGACTGGTAACTGGTCAACCTGCTCACTACCTGTAATATCCAGCAACATCATTCTGGTCATCCCAGTGCACAACTAGAGGAAAGGACGGATCAAAAGACTCAGGATTGACAGTGAAGTTAGAAATGCCGTGTCCAAGGCTTCTTGCAGTCTCAGCCAGAATAAAATTTGCAGTAAGACTTATGGTTGCTGACATTGGCTCGATCAAGTGCAGAATTTAACTCTGTTGTAACAATAGGCACAGAACCCCGTTTGGTAATTCTTGGAGAGCAGCGTTGTTCTAAATTAGACTCAACTTCAGCTGCCATAATGGTTAATTCTTCTTCTGAAGTCAATTCATCATCTGCCGAACCGTGACATTCTTTCTTCTGAGATATACCGCACGCTTCAGTCTCTTTATACCTTTCTGTCATCCGTTATAGCCAATGCTTCGACCACGCTACCCATAGCCTATGCGTGTCCTGCAATGGTGATCCTACAAAAACCTGTATTCAGAAATGGTAATCATTGAAATGACATCTTCAAGTGCTACATCAAACAGTTTCTGCATTAATCAGACCAAATAAATTAAATCAGTATGTAACAAGTATAATGGTCAAACAAATGCAGTAGACAACGAAACTCGAACAGGTACGAAAGATCGCAATACAGCAGAAACTTTATTCGTGTTGAGCTACCAGTAAACATTAACATAAAATTCTGAAATTTTTCACTGATGTTTTACTTAAGGGGTGTAACAACTTCAGGGGGTACCACATAAAAAATTATGAACTTAAATTTTTTGCATTGGTCTAACGGGCACCTAAACGGATACTTAATAATTAGGGCATAGTTAGTATCTGATTACCAATAAAGTTTTTGACTTGCATGTCTCACAAGTAGGTAAGTCCATGTTATTTCACTTACAGGAGACATTTGCCTTGACACTCCACAGATATTGGTAGCGAGGAATGTCAGTTGCAAGAACTTCGTCTTGTCTTTTATTTTCATTAACCGTGGTCATTGGGTCGAAGTTGGTCTTGCAACTGAATGTAACCCCGTTGTCACTTGATTCCAACCGTATTGTGACCGATGATGTTACAGTGGTCGATGTATTTGTATCGATGATATCGGCATCAGCAATATTCCCATTGCTTCTGATCCAAAGCATGACAGGAATCCATTTCCCACTGTAATTGATTCTACACCACATTCGAATGTAGTCACCTTCGGAGTTAACCTTGCTTGCGTTGGAACTGCATACAGGATCAGAGGCTGAAATCGAAAGTTAGGGTAGAAAAAAATTCTTAAATCCAAGTTTATAGACTCGTGTAGATAATAGTATTATCATATCTTATAGGAAGAAGCTAGGAAGGATAGGCTACTAAGCATTTCCAGTTAACTTTCAGTGGTTATAGCACAGTTTGCATGTCTTCTGATGCGCCTAAACGCTTCCTATGTTATATTAAAGCTTTTAATAAGGGATTATTAGTGTCTGTGTTTCTACTCAGAAAACTTGTCATTCATTCATTCAGAGCATTTTATATAGCGCCCCTTCAAGAAACTACTCAGGAGCGCTCCCGGCCCAGCCACGACTAAAGAAAAAAAGACTTGAGAGACTTGTAGAACCCTGTCGGATGGCTTACAAGTAAAAAACGGAGCTTAAGTGGGAGGTGATTCCAGATGGAAGGGCCCACAACCGAAAAAGCACGGCGCTGCTTAATAGCCAAGTGAGCACGTGGAACAAGGAACTCACCCCTCGTCGCAGAGCGAAGCACCCGACGCGCTGCAACATCAGACACTGGGCGGCAAAGATCGCGCAAGTAAGATGGAGCGCCGCCAAGAACACAACGAGAAACCAGAGCAGCGATGCGATATGAGATCCGCTGAGACACAGGCACTGGCAGCCAATGCAACACATCACGCATGTATGCAGAAACAGGAGAGAACTTAGGAAGGCGTCCAATAAGCCGAGCAGCCGAGCGTAGAACTCGATCTAGTCGCCCCAGAACCCCAAGGGGAAGGCCAGCAAGTAGTGAGGAACAGTGGTCAATTCGACTAGTAACAAAGGCATGAACAAGAACCACAACTGCATCATGAGAGAGAGAGCGAGAGACCACTCGAAGCTGACGAAGCTGATAATAACAACTCCGTGCAATTGAGTTCACATGTTGAGACAAAGTAAGCTCGGAGTCAAGAGAAAGTCCCAGATCACGAACTGTAAGGGAAAAGGTTATGTGAGGAAAGAGCAAGGTAAGTTGAGGAAAGTCGATACTTTGCAATTGTCTACGGCTACCCAGCCAAATGAGCTGAGTTTTAGAGGGATTTAAGAGTAGCCGATTGGAGGCCATCCAAGAAGAGAGGACATCCATAGTCAGACACATCTGACTCACAGTAGCCACCGCATCAGCTGAACAGGTGTGGATGTAGGCTTGCACATCATCGGCAAATAGTTGGTGTAGAAGCCCCTGAGACGTCAACAAGGAGCAGACATCAGCAGTATAAAGAAGATAAAGCAGCGGGCCCAAGACAGAACCCTGGGGCACACCCAAAGGGGCAGGGACCCAAAGAGACCTGGACGAACCAAGGACTACACAATTTGTGCGGTCAGTTAAAAAAGATCTAAGCCATTCTAGAGGCTGGTCCACCAAGCCAAAGGAAGTGGAGAGGCGCTGCAACAAAATGGAGTGGTCCACAGAGTCAAAAGCAGAGCTTACATCAAAGAGAGCAAGGAGAGTAACCTGACCACGGTCAACTGCGCTATAGAAGTCTGACAAAAGTCGAAGCAGGAGAGTCTCCGTGGAGTGATTCCGACGGAAACCCGACTGCTGCGACGGAATCATGCATGCTATAAGCCGATGGGTAGCCTATAGACTCTTAGGTCAGGAATCAGGCTATATTTTCGAAAACCATTTCCAGAGTAAATAATAAGAATTAAAGAAAAGAACTACTATACCTATGACTATTAGCTCTGCTGAAGCACTATTTATATGATGTTCATCGTCTCCCAGAAACTGTTGTTTGCTGCACGTGTACTTCCCAGCGAAAGAAAGATCAACAGAATTCATAATGAGATTGTATCTTCCTCGTATAGTATTGTCTATTGCATACTTTGAACTTAAAGTGTGAGTAATGTAGCCATTGAGGTAGATGAATTCGGCAGTAGACGAAGTAACAGAGAAGAACTTCCAGTCAAGTGGAATCGCTTCATCTGCATCATCCAATGAGAAGTATGAAAATTCTGGAATTGTTTCGTTTGTGCTACATTCCAATTCAACTCTGTCTCCCAGTTTAGCAACTGTGTTCGTGGGAAGAGATAAAAGTTTGGTTCGTGTTAACCTCACGTACAATGCTAAACAAAGTGAACGCATCAGAAGAACATTTCCATTAAATTCAGATCTTGAAAGGTAGGACTAGATTGCGATTTAGCCTATGTCGCTGACGCTTGTCCAATGATACTGATTTCGATCAAATTTGATGACCAACACGAATGGACAACTTTCAGTTTTTCAGCTGTCAATACCAAATGGCTACCACCAGGAACTGATGATATGATGATACGGATTGAAGACGATGATGATGGTAGTGCTCACGATGTTGACAAAATGATGGTTACGACTACGATGATGATGATGATGATGATGATGATGATGATGATGATGATGATGATGATGATGATGATGATGATGATGATGATGATGATGATGATGATGATGATGATGATGATGATGATGATGATGATGATGATGATGATGATGATGATGATGATGATGATGATGATGATGATGATGATGATGATGATGATGATGATGATGATGATGATGATGATGATGATGATGATGATGATGATGATGATGATGATGATGATGATGATGATTCATTGGTGCGTGCCTACGTTTGTTTTAAAGTCAGAACAAATGGTTTTCAAGTTTGAAGAGTAAACCTAGCAACATTTATGAGAAAATTAGGGCATCTGATTCGATCTGCCGTGTAGCGTAACTGAGGGCCTTAAGGTCTGCAACTACGCAGACTCGGACCCGTATCTGTAAAACAATCGAGCCTGCTCACAACCCTATTGCGAAGAAACAGGCCCCACTGGGTTTATTTAATTATTCTGCTAGGAAGCCCAGAATTTGTGACAACGCCACTGGATCAGCTGAGTTATTATCAATCAATCATAAAAACTGTGTTAGCCTATTATGCTTCAAGACACTTATTGTAGCCTTTAAAGTAGGCTAACTTTTAAAGACGCTGCACGAAGGTTGTAATAAATTTTATAAGGAAAGAAAGTATTATTCAGATTCTTCTTACCCAATGAAATCGACATTAGGCCTAACAACATCCTAGCAACAGGCAGCCCCATTGTTGAAGGCATCGACAGATCAGTGGAACATTCGCAGGTTTAACTAAGCCATGTTTGAGCGTCAGACTGAAAAGGTTTTGAGCGTAGGCTGTATTAGGCCTACTGGCCAGTCTTTTCACATGACCGCCTATCGGCCTATCTGCTAGCTACGCTAAACGTTTCGAATTACCAATCTTGCGCCGACAAACTTTCGGTTGTCAGTTGATAATGTTTAGAGTAGGGTTGGGCAACGATTATAAATTTTATTCAAAATTAATCGCACGATTAAAATATTTAATAACTCGAATAATTTTTAATCGCATGTAACAGCAGATAACAAGTACAACTACTCTACCGACTCTGAGTAGTTACGTTGAATGTGCGCTATATAATTGTTTGCAGTCAATATACAAAGAGCAAACATGCTTTTACTACTTGTTTATACTTTTTAGTTTACTTTAAAGTTTAAACTTACAGTTTTTACTTTGTAATAGCGGTTTTATCAAGAATTGTTTTAGCGCATCTATTAAAAATCATGTGGCGCAGTGACAATAGCGTGTTAAAAATGTAATCGCGTTAATTTCTTAATAACGCGTCCTAATTAAGAGCAATTATTATGAACAACTTTATATACATGTACAGTTGTACACCAATACCAGCATAATGCGTAATTGCAGAGTTCACAGCTGTCAAAATTGTTTCATAGTTCGTGTTAGACTGATTATGAGAATTGGTCAAATGTTGAAATGGACTTACGGTGGCTGATTGGTTACAGCGCTCAGCCTGTAAAGCGGTGAGTATGGATTCGAGCCCCGCCCGAGGCAGTTACTGTGTAGAGACCTTGAGCAAGTCCTTCACTCACAATTGCTCTGCCCCATCAATGTTCTATCGTATGGTCGTTTGCATTTCTGACCTTTGGAAGGAGAGCTATATCAACTACAGTTGTATTGTATTGTTTCTAGTATCCAAACTGTCCATGGTCTATTTGTATACTGATAAATGAAAAACACAGTTCAACTAAAAAAACAGCACTATTGTTCTAATACACCTTCTGACTGAATAGCTCGTTTAGATCCATAAGCTTATAACTTTAGAGCCAAGAGAGAGGTAGGTCAGAGGAGGATCCATCATATTCGCGTAGGGGTAGCTGTTAAAACGTGATTGAAGCTATAGCCTATAGCTATGATGATATTCATAATGGCGGGTTCCATCAAACACGTTGGACCGATAAAAATCAACTTGAAACGACCATCAATCGATGCATTGTTTTTCATTCGTTCAATTATTTATATAGCGCTCCTTTAAGCTAGCTCCAGCCCTGGCAAAAAGGTTCGTCTTCAAATAGCCACAAAACGTATCAATGTATGATCTATCATCTAGGCAACAGGCATAGCTTCCGAGGGAGGCCATTCTAAACCACAGGGCCTAACAGAGAATGTGCCGTTTTGCATAGCTGCTGTGCGGGCAATCGGGACCACCAGAACCCCATCAACAGAGCGCAGGGGCGGGAGCCCCTGGCCCACGATACCGGCTGAAGGAGTCCTAATAGTTAGGCTGGTGCAATTCCAAATTGGAACCGCCACATCACAGAGAGGCAACTATACACGCAATGCGCTGTCGGATACGAAGTCATGCAGAAGCCCCAACATACAGCTAATGACATGATGGTGTTTGGTATTTGACCGATAAGGTGCGCTGCAGCTCGCAGAACACGATCAAGACAAGATGGCATTGAACATCTTGGGCATTAAGACAATGGCGCTATGAAAATAATCAGCCAAGATTTCTTGCTTATTTGATTCCTTCCTTGCATTTGGAGGTCAGTTATGACGTCGTGGGTAGGCAGCGGTGTCACTAGGTGGAGCTGTAGAAAACAATCCCTGTAGACTACAATATACTAGTTTGCATTATTAGAGCCCTCTAATCGTCAAGTGTTTCGATGTTCCTTCAGGTCCTATCAAAATACAGATCAACATCTTTTGCAAACTGTGGTTTTTACATTCAAATCAAAATAAAATAACTTTAGAGAAAAAATTAGAAAAGCTTAAAATAAATGATACTATACAACGATATATAAGCGATTTACATAAAGTTAAAACTGCTACCTAGAACTATGAGTCAGCTCTGGCACTTTCAAGTCCTACTGTGCGTCTGTATGTTCCCGCGTCAGACAAATCGACAGAATCTATGACTATGTCGCATCGTGTTCTGTTGTCTGTGTCATCGGGACGCGTGTTTTGACCAATGTAGCACTAGCAAACCGGGTCAAATTGACTGGAGATCGACAGCAAAGAAATTTCCAAAGTACTTGAATGTCATGAGCCCAAGGAATCTATGTTTAGAGCAATGGTGACTCGTGAAAGTACTTGTATACCGTCTCACACTTATCCACAGATATCGCCGCCATTTCAAATATTGTTTCCGATATTAAATATGGTGCTTAAAATCTCCCCAGGAATTTTTTTACTTCGCAAACATAATCATTTGTCGATTTGCCTTCATAGATGTAGTGAACCGAATGCGTGTAATATGTAAACAAAGATGCGACATTTCTTGACCTCTGATTATCGCCACAAAACTAGTCACACGACGTTACATAAGGAGATTTCCAGTCCTGATGGTCCTAATAGGTCCTTGGTCATGAGCCATAACTATTATGATTTGAACACCGCTAACTCCATGCCAGTGATTAGATTTTTTGGGAAACACCCCCGAGGTAACGCAAACCTATTTCGGCAAAGTTTAACGTTGTCCCTAGATTGGCTCAAAACCGGTTTCGATGAGGCGAGAATATATTTTAGTGCCAATGATAGCGCTAATTAATTGTTTTTGTAGGCTATTGCCTTAGAGTTTGGCGATATAAAAACAGAACTATGAATATGTTTTACTTAAAACAACAAAAAATCGACAGATTCGTCAGCAAATTCTGATGATGATGATGATGACGATGACGATGACGATGATGATGATGACGATGAAGAAGAAGAAGAAGAAGAATGATGATGATGGCTATGATAGTGTGGTGGTCTCGGTGATGATAAAGATGATGATGATGATGATGATGATGATGATGATGATGATGATGATGATGATGATGATGATGATGATGATGATGATGATGACTATACTAGTGTGGTGGTAGCGGCAGTGGCGTAACTAGGGGTTCGTGCGCCCGGGGGCAAGAATTTTCAATTTTCGTCATGAAAAAATGTTGGATGACCTTTTTTGCTTTTTCGTAGCTAACCCTCAGTTTGCGCCCCCCGTGGTACGTTACGTCTATTTCTAACGTCTATTTCTAAAATTTCTCTAAAATTTCTCTATTTTTGCTTAAAAAACCTAAAATTTGTCTATTTTCTCACAAACAAATTTGAAAAAAACCTAATTTGCGCCCCCAGTGCTGCGCCCGGGGGGCGCCCCCTGCCCTCGTTACGCCACTGGGTAGCGGTGATGATAACGATGGTGATGATGATGGCATGATGAAGATGACTATAATAGTGTGGTGTAGCGGTGATGATGAATATGTTGTTATTGTTGTTGTTGCTGCTGCTGCTGCTGCTGCGATGGAGATGTTGATGATGATGCTGCTGCTGATGATGATGATGATGATGGGGTCGTCCATTAATTATGTCAACAAATTTTAGGTTTTTTAACCCCTCCCCCTTGTCAACAACTGTCAAACATTGACGGACCCCCCTAAAAATTATGTCAACAATCCCAGAACAACCCCCTACCACGAGCGTAACCAGACAAAAAAAATTCCCAACGACCTTTTTAGAAATTTGAACTCCGATGACCTTTTTTTAAAGACATTTCACATTACATTTTCCAAAGTTCCCCTCCCCTATTTTGTTGACATAATTAATGGACGACCCCGATGATGATGATGATGTTGATGATGGCGATGGATGGATGGTGATGATGATGGTAACGATTATTTCTATCTTTGATAGCATAACTATTCAAAAAGAATGGTTCTAGGTTTATTTAAATTAATCAAAAAATATCGTTTCAACCTTTTCAAAATGTTAGCCGATTCAACGGCTTTCAAAAATAGACTTTGATAACTTATATCTTCATAACACACGCTTTTATAAATTTCGAGTATTTGTAATTCTACAAATTTGCAACAACTGGTGTTTATCAGCGTCTAAGGAATCAGTGTGCAAAATGCAACAATGTTAATTTTTTTCGATTTTTCATGTATTCGTGAAAATTCGCTGAATTTTATGTGCAAAAGAAGATGATAGACCTAGCTGTTCTATTACAAAACTCGTCTGTTTACAAAGTTACATTACTAATTATAATTTTGTCTCACTGACATTCGCTAGATGGCGATGACGTCCATACCTCATTTGAAATACACGAGGTTTAAAGGGCGTCATCTTATCAGTTACATTTTATGTTCAAAAGAAACAGGCAAAAGCTGTTGCAATGACTTTATTATATGACGATTTTGCTTAGAGCAGTCCCTAGTAGGAAGATATGACATTTCTATGCTCTTCAGTAAGTCCACTCTTTCTCTCTATTTATCTCGAAGTTAATCTCTAAGAGCTCAAAGAAGAGCTCAAGGACGACTTGAAATAGCATGGATTGATAACATAAAGTCGTGGACCGGATTATTGAAAAACACAAGAAGCAGAAGTGAGTGAAGCAAAAATAATATCTGTTGTCCGGCCAAATTGGCCAACACTCGGAACGATGACGGTTCAGAACGTTCTTCAGCTATCATAAAACCTGATTTTAGAATTCGAGCAATAGCCTGTTACCATTAACCCATTTTTTCGTTCCTGATAGATAATTGTTGCATTGGGACAAAATATAATTAATAATTATTAATAGCAATAATTAAAAATAGTCGCGAAAAGTTCATGTTGAATTCATGCATGCATGATCAGATAGGCCTAGTGTGGCGCAAGGGAAGGAAACCTGATTCAGTCCTGATTTTCCGTGTGCCACATAGGGTTAATTCTCAGTCATCAGGTTCCCCACGTTTAGCGTCTAAGTTGCTCTTTGAAATTTTGAGATTACCATTACGATCACGATCTCTGACCTAAGTTAGTTCATCCGGACTTCTCCGACCCAGTGTGATTCTCGTTAACGATAACAATAACGAAAATGTTCGTTAACGAAAATTAAATGATTTCATTAACCATAACTATAACTATAACTAAAAAATATCATTAACTATAATTATAACTATAACGAAAATAACAATAACGAAAAATTCATCTTTATTTTCGTTAATACAAAAATAAAATAGGAAGTGCAGCATGGACGATTCGACATAAATGAGAATGAAAAATGCGATATTTTTATTATGCAATTTGTCATTTACTTTGGAAACTCGTGTATTCATGAAGCTGAATGCACCCATGCTTCAAAGGCTTTCAAAGCTCTGAGCAAATTGTGAAACAGCGTGTTAATATGCACAATTTTGCTTATAACCTAAATTATTGTAACTAAGTAGTAACTAAAATTAACTAAAATAAAAATCCATTAGCGATAACTATAACTATAACTAAAAAATAATACTAACTATAACTATATTGGACTTTATGCATAAGCCTCTCTCTGCAACATCTGCTCGCCCTTTGCGCTCTACTGACCGTCTAGACCTCTTTGTCCCTCGTTTTAAATCTGCCTTAGCTCAATGCCGGGCATTTGCTGTGACAGGTCCCTCCACTTGGAATGGCCTCCCCCCTCCTCTACGGGCTAAGCTCATGTCGGGGATTTCTCACGCATCCTCTCGCTCTCTTAAGGCGTTTCTTTTCCCCCGAGGCTTCCGCGCTGAAAGCGCCTCTGAATAGTCTATGCTGCGAGAGGCGCTCTACACATTTTTAGATACGATACGATACGATAACTATAACTAAAATAAGAAACCATTAACTATAACTGTAACTATAACTAAAATAAAACCTGTAAGGAGAATCACACTGCTCCGACCGATTACGAATATTGTCTTCGATTTTACTTGAAAAGACCATCAACTGATGCTTTGTGAATTTTATAGAAAATAGAAGTCATTAAACTAGATTAGATTGGATTAACTCAACTCAATAGCTTGTCCAGAAAAGTTGTAACGGTTCAGAAGAAATGTTAATGGTGGGACACTTGTCGTTCCGGATGAATAAGAGTGTCCCATGCGCCTCGATGCTCGCAGTTTCCGGTTCTCATGCCGATTGTGGCTATATTTCGGAGATCTGAATCTCGGGTTAGCACGAGACCTTAATTATTGTGTAGGCTTGTAGCACCCATTCAAACGGGCAGCAATGGCGAAGGACATCACATAATAAATTCATAGAAGATGAGCAGAGTCGAGGTCATGCGGTCGCTATAGAAAGCGTGTACATTTATATTTATACAAAGTCAAAGTCTCCTTGATTCCGTCTCCTCTAAGATATCACGGGACAGTCATGTGGGGTCGTCCATTATCTATGTCAACAAAATAGGGAGGAGGGGGTTTGGAAAAGTTTGACAGTTGTTGACAAGGGGGAGGGGTTCGGCAAAAGTTGACGTCAAGAAATTTTTCTCCAATAAATCAACACAGACCCTTCCAAATGGTAACGAAAACATTAAGAAATGCTAAAAATGTATAAAGAGCTTAATGTTTAATACTACTAAAAAGCTTGTAATAGACTAAACTATATTATATATTATATTTTTTAATTCGAGATTGCATTTTTAATGTTAAATTTAAAAAAAATTATTCTACATGTATTGAGCCATTTTGTTTCTTTTTTGTGGGGGGGTTCTGGGATTATTGACATAATTTTTTATGGGGGTCCGTCAATGTTTGACAGTTGTTGACAAGGGAGAGGGGGTCAAAAACTGCCTAAAATTTGTTGACATAATTAATGGACGACCCCTGTGCTGAACGAATGTTACGCTATCTACCCGAATAGAATGTAATAGTCTACAGTTTAATTTTGTGTATCCTGTTATAACCATTTTTGCTTTTCATTCATCGTCATTGCGGTCCATTGGCTCAGTGCCCGTTGGTGTCAATCGCATGTTTCACCATCCGTCTCTGTTTGTGTGAATTCATGCGGTTGATTTCTGTCGTGTTTGTTTTTTCGGCCGGTAGTATCTGCGCCCTACCGACCAACCCTCCTCCTTTCTCAAGGCTTGGGACTGGCACGGGGAGGTTGTCCCCGTGGCGGAGTTTTGCTTTTACTTAAAAGCCTTATTCAACCCATGCACTACCGGGATTAATGGAGGCATGTGATGTGCAGGACAAATTCACGCAATAGGAGCGTACAATTAAGACAAAATATGGGTCTCTGGCACCTCACGACATTCGCATTGAAAGATTTTTGCCCAAATCATGACGTCATCACGTTTTGATGATTTGCCTTCCCTGAAATTTTTATGGGCCACCATAAACGAATCTCATCATACAGAAATCTTGGTGTTACTTTTGATCCACATCTCTGCTTCTCAAACCACATTTCCAAACTCTCGCGCTCCTGCTTCATGCACATTTGTAACCTCCGCTGCATCCGCCCATGCTCGACTTCAAATCTGCCTCCATTATTGCTACCTCCATTATTGTCCACTCAAAGCTCGACTACTGCAATTCCATTTTGCTCAACCTCGAATCCATGCAACTCAAGCATCTGTAACTCATCAAAACTCACTAGGCCAGAGCTGTCACCAGAACGCCCAATCATCATCACATCACATTCATCTTCAAATTACTCCATTGGTTAAAAATCCCAGAGTGAATTCACTTCAAAGTCCTATCACAAACCTACAACTCCTTACAATACTCCCAGCCTAGGTATCTTCGCGACCTCTTCACAATCCAGCCAACCCGCTATTCCCGATATCCTCCCTTTCACTCTTTCTCGACCCCCGGTTACTACTCATCTCAAGTTCTCCAACCGAGCAATATTCAACACTGCACCACTTCTCTGGAACGACCTACCTCCTGAATTCCGCACTTTTCGATTCATCCAACATCATCGCCAATCACCCACCGTCATCTCCCTCAGGCTCCTCTATCCATCACCGCCAAGGCTTTCCACTCGAAACTAAAGTCTCTCCTTTTGAAGAAATCTCACCTGATCCTGAACTTGCAATTCTCGACCTAAACGACATGTCTCACCTTAGCATCTGCCGATCCCCCCTCTGATCCTCTGGAATCCGGACTCGGACCTCCCACGGACTACTCTTTCTGACAATTACTCTGACTATGCGTAGCGCTCGTGAAAAGCTGGGCTCTGCGTTAGGCTTTTGGCTGGCGCTTTAGAAATTTTGAGATTATGATTACGATACCTACTTTATCCTCAATGTAGCTTAAAATTCGCCTCTCAGCAGTTCTCTTTCTATTTGTTCAAGAATGCAATACGGCTATCCAGTACTACAGTAGCAGTAGACCTATTAATTATCTCACTCCTCCATCCAAGGCTCGGAAGTGCAAACATGGTGCTGAGGAACTGTGTATGAAGAACTTGCTCAAGGTCCTTACACAGTGATCGCCTGAATGGAGACCGGACCCCACACTTTCCATGTTACAGGACAAGCGTTTTATTCAATCTGCTGCAGTGCCCACAAAATATTGGTTTAAAAATGCCTAAAAAGTCTGTAGATAAAGATCACGATTTCACTGTCTTTAGAATTCCGTCGCATGGATCGATTCGACGTCCAAATTTCGTTACCCAAATGTTACGTCTCTACTTTCATGCAACGTTTTTCATGGATTCACTGAACGTACATTGTTAGTTGGAAGATCAGGCGGTTATTAAGAGTACTGGCTTCCCGCCCTCAAATCTTGAGACTAAGAAAACGAAGTCTGTAGCACTTTATACTTACAACTGGCTTCCGTGGTTAGCTTAGAGGACTGCTCTTCTTCACCTAAGTGTTTTCTACAGAAACTGCGTTAAAATATAAATCGGAATAATGACCGTCACTTTATTGTGAACTTAATTATTGAAAACTTGCCATTTAAGTTTAAGTAAGTAGTAATTAAGTAAGCATATTTTCTAATATAACCAGAGGCTAATAAGCACCCTGTTGAACAAGCATCAGCAATTTAAATTCTAATAGCCATGAAAATCTATCTAAGACGACTTAGATTTTGAAGAGACCAGTTCATAGTCACATATTAACCAATTCACATATTCCGGAAACAGCGTGAACTGATCATTCCAGAACAACGCAAAATAAACTTTTTCAAAATCAGGTGCATCTGATAAGAAAGAAGTTTGAAATCTAAAAAACACTTAAATAGAAAAGTTGTATTTTAGGGATTAGTGACCACTGACCATCGAAGTTACCGCGTGTATAGGCCTAAGCTCATGTTACAATCGGACGAAAATTAATGTAGAACTCAACCCTGAATATCTTTACATTTCCTCACCTGTTCATACATAGGCAAATCAACTTCGATTCAGCTCAGTCATCTGAGATAGCACCAATTTAGTCAAGTC
>JACEVL010000528.1:0-249578 GCA_020284085.1 Aporrectodea caliginosa
TTTCGTCAAATAGAAGTTGGATTGATAAAAGTAATTTTTCCAATTAAATGGAAGTTGGATTGACGAAAATATTTCTTGATGAAATGGAAGCTGGATTGATGATAGTTAACATGCACATAGGTTGACTGCTTACTTACCAACGACAAGTACGGCATTGAAGACGTTAGCATAATTTAGCAACGTAAACTACGACTTTACCCCTCCTCTTTTGGACTATAACGGAAACACTGCAGTATGGGCTGAAGATGGTAGCACTCGCTATCCGTAAAACTCGCGCGCGCACAACTGAGAGGTTGCATTACGAATTCACGATGATAAGATTTTATGTAGGCCTATATATATGACGCAGAACTTAATGAAAACTATTGTTAAACTTTGCATGAAAATGACCAAAGACCAAACATGCCCCTTAGGGGGAAAGTTCCTAAGACGCACCCCCATTTTCAAAAATCTTAATATTTTCGATCAATATAGAAATAAAAATATGAAATTGTATGTGTTCATCCGTATCCATGAAAGGTACAAAGTAGCTATTCTGGAAATTTATTTGAGTAAATAAATTTTGTGTATTTTGAAAAAATCATTTTTTTAAATAAGGGTGCGTCTTGGGCATACATCTTCCCAAGATGCACTCCCGGGGTGCGTCTTGGGAATCCATGCAAAAATGAATAACAAAGACAAATGTTGCCAAACATAGGGTCTAATATTATTGCTGTCTTGATCTGATACCAGAACCTAGATGAGAAATAGAAGTGTAAATATGCAGAAAGTTTACTGGCAGTAATAACAAACTGCAGTGTCCTCGGGACCACAACTCTCGTCGTACCACTTTTATCGAATGGATGATTTAGCTTTTCCTTGTCTGCTATTTGAAAAGCCAATCGTCTAATGTCACACTGCGTCAATCCATAGAATCGTTGTTGTAGTTCCAATGCATGCACAACAAGTTCTTTTTCAAATTCAGCACTCAGCACAGTCTCAAATCTTCCTAGACACTTTTTGCCAGGATTCCTCACTTGCCCCTTCATGTGTCTCTGAAGAGTTCTCCTCGGTATTCCAAACTTCTTCGCAACACTGTGATAAGACATTCCCTCAGTCAGTTGCTGTAAAGCTTGCTTCAGCTTCTCCTCGCCATATGACCCTCTCGTAGTCGTGCGTTTATAATTGCGACCCATACTGAAAATCTGTAAACACATGATAGTTCAAAATTTATGGAGTAGGCATACTAGAACAGAAGAATAGGCCTCAACATTAATAAATGGAAA
This sequence comes from Aporrectodea caliginosa, assembly GCA_020284085.1. Taxonomy (NCBI): domain Eukaryota; kingdom Metazoa; phylum Annelida; class Clitellata; order Crassiclitellata; family Lumbricidae; genus Aporrectodea; species Aporrectodea caliginosa. Next base: position 1,266 of record JACEVL010000528.1, read on the forward strand.
TAACACTGTGATAGGCCTAAGACTGTCTTCGTTTAGGCCTACTTACTGCAAAGCTTTCATATACTATGCCCAAGACGCACCCCCGGTGCATCTTGGGTAGCATAGGTGTGGTGCGTCTTGGGAATTATGAGTATGCTGGTTTATCGGCCATTTTGTCTTAACGACGCATAATTACAAAACAACTTTTACGCGGAAAAATAATCGGAATGAGTCCTCTTTTTAATACGTTTTAGCACTTTCTCACGTCTCAGGTAGTTTATGCACAATAACAACTTAAATATTAACCATGAATCTGTCAGAAATAGGTAAAATCTTACCTTTCACATCACCACACGCCAATGCACGTGATATGAACTTTTTCTTGATCAATATGCAAGCCTGCAGACATCTGACGAATGTATGTTAAACTTTTCAAAAAATTTATAGCGCTTTTCTGTATAAGCAATGAGGTGCGTCTTAGGCTGTAGGTGCGTCTTAGGAACTTTCCCCTAATATGTCATTGCAGGCTTAATAATGGGGTTGCCTTAGAGCAATATTATTGTCCAATTGATGACCTTTGCACATATGGAGAAAGTATTTTACAAATCCTGTTAGTACAAGTGTTGTGCACGAGACCAAAAAACCAAGACCGAGACCAAGACCGCATTGTCCAGGATCAAGACCTAAGCTCAAGACCATAAACGCAATACTCAATAACATTGTAATGTTATTATTATTATTATTATTATTATTATTACAGAAATTTGTAACGCGCGCAAGGTCACACCGAAATGTGAATCTGAGGCGCGAATAGCTATAGTCAGCCGCCAGGTGAAGATGCACTTAGATTTCTAAATCCTTGAAAGCCAATGAAAAATAGTGAGTTGTGAGCCGCTTTTTGAAGGAAGGAAGTGATGTTGAGCTGCGAAGAGAGAGTGGTAGTCGATTCCATTCCTTTGGAGCAGAGGCGTGGAATGCACGAGAGCCCATAACTGTTCTGCATCGTGGCTCAGCTAGAAGACCTGTACTTGATGATCGCAGGCAACGAGGAGGGATGTAAGGAGTTAGTAGTGCATGAATATAGGTATGTGTGCTGGTGCTGAGGGCTTTGTAGGTCAAACAGGCCAATTTAAATTTTATTCTGAATTCAACAGGAAGCCAATGCAGCTCGTGGAGTAGGACCCTCGCCTCTTGCTCCTCGACTTTATACGCTCTCAGGGTTCTCCGGTCTCACGGCCTTCCCTCCCACTCTCTCCATGAAGTAGCTAAAATGACCACCATTGCTCACCTAATGTATGCCTCTCCTGCCTGGTGGGGCTACGCCAACAGCGGCGACAGAGTAAAGATTGAACAGCTGATTAGCAGAATGAGGAGATGTGGTTTCCTTCCCTCAACTGCCCCGAGCGGTTCCGCCTTGGCGGGCCTGGCAGACGAACGCCTGCTCAGAGCTGTATGTTCAGATCCAAACCACGTCCTCCGACATCTCTTTCCGCCTGTCCGGGACATCACGTACAACCTTCGCCCACGACCACATCCCTTCACCCTACCAGCCAGGGACGACCGGAACTTCATCGCCCGGATCTTACACAAAAAGGCATACTAACATTATTAATAACTCAAGCCATCCCTGATTAAATTGACACATATTTATGAGCAAACGGTACATTCTCTAACATGCTAATATGTGGACAAAACAAAAACAGCTAGGAACTGAACTTAAAATGTTTGTAAACAAGCTGCGGCCATGTCAACTTGTGTCAGAATAAACGAATATTATTATTATTATTATGTTCGTAGTGGGACACGCATCACTACACGAGCTAAGGAGTTTGGATTCGTTGCAGCCTTTTGAGTTCAAGGTTTGAGACACCCACAAAAAGGGAATTAGCATAATCAAGACGAGAGGATACAAGTGAACAGGCTACAGTTTGAGACATATTCTTAGTTAGAGCAGACCTGATGTGACGTATTGCCCTGATGTGATAGAAACAAGATTTACAAAGGTTTGTTATGTGTGGTCGGAATGTGAGCTTACTGTCCAGGGTTACTCAAGTGTTTTGACAGTATCTAAAAGAGGCACAGCAGTGCCTGCAAGGTCGACACTAGAAAGTGAATCCAGGAAAGAACGCAGGCGTTGGCCTGAACCGAACAGAATTGCGGTAAGCTGACTGATAAGGGTTGAAGTTAGGTGAAGAAGTGATGTGTTTCTTGATACGTGTAAGAAAAACACGTTCAAGGATCTTGGAAATGTTATTGAGGCTAGAGATAGGTCTAAAGTTAGAAAGGTTGCTGGTGTCAAGGTCGGGTTTTTTTAGTAAAGGCGTGACTAGAGCAGATTTGATACATGTTACATATTCCCATGATTCAAATCAGGTGTTTGTTATATTAGATTTTGTCCCCAAATCTGTGAGGTCTCGTGAAGAGCACACTACTGCTAAACATACTCTCAAAAGGTGCAGGTGTTGCGGGATACAAAAACTTTGCCAGTAGAGAAACATTCCCCACCAAATAGGCCTTATCTGATCTGCAACTCTTGCCCAAGTACTGATTTTGCCTTGAGAAACTGCATCAATATAAGCCTAATATTCACTAAAGCACCAGAAGTTAGGGTTAACTGTACCTCAACTTTTTCGTGTCGCTTTGAACAACGAGGACCTCTCTCACTTTGTTCTTGGCGGATCGTCAAATGAATTCAAAGCTATCTCAGAAGTCCCTGAATAACTGACAAATATCGACAAAATTTAACAAGTAGGCCTATTCCACTATCGTTCCCACACAAAGCCAAGACCAAAGGCGCAAGGCCAAGGTCAAGGGCGAATGACCGAGACCAGACGCCCAAGACTAAGACCGCACCTTTCAAGACCATGACCGGCACATTCGAGACCAAGACCGCAGTTTTTCGGTACCGAGACGGTCTCGAGACCAAGACTGCGGTCTCGAGACCACATCACAGGTTAGTACTAACAATAGTTAATGACTATGGTTCATTATACCGCGCTTATGCGTCTGTTGGCCCTTTGCTCTGGAAGGATCTTCCCTCTGTGACTTGCTCTATGATCTTAACTGGGGGTAGGTACTTCTGTCTTTGCCCGCACTTTTAAGACTTTTCTCGCGGGGCTTTTCTAACTGGGGTGCCTCTGCTGATTAGGTTGTACTGTGAAAGGCGCTTTAGAAATCCGTAAATACAATACAATACAATTCTGTTGATTTAGTTATCAGAAATATGTATGTATATATATACGAATAAATTTCTTTTAAATATACACAATTTACTAAATATCTTACTGTCATTGGCACAATTGCAAATTCCTATACTTGCCTTTTATCTCTTGGTCTATAATTTTGAATCCTAGTGCATCAAATGAAATTGACAGGAAGTTATAGAGCTTTTTAATTTATAAAGAGGTGTCACGACACTTCATCTACAGACATTTCGCCGACAGACATTTCGCCTGGGCAAGAACCTCCAATCAATCTTGGTGAGCTGCTTGCGCGTGCCAAGGCAAATAAACTAGGTCTTACATGCGTTAAGCCGCAGGCGATTGGAGGGCATCCAGGCCTCCAGAGCCTCCATTGCCCGGACTGCGGTAATGGCTGCTGACGTGGGACAGTGCAAATACGCCTGCAGGTCGTCCGCATAAAATTGGCTCAGCACAGAACCAGCGGTCAGAAGTGGACCAAGATCAGCATTATAGACAATAATTATAATAATAGAAGAAGGCCCAGCACACAGCGCTGGGGCAGGCCAAACTGGCAGGGACCCACGGAGTCCTAATAGAGTAATAGACACGTATGCCACATAGAGGGAACGGTCATAGAGGAAGAAAGCAAGCCAGTCAAGAAGGTTACCAGAAAGACCAAACGAGGTTGAGGTTGCCCAGGCGAAATGTCTGTCGGCGAAATGTCTGTAGATGAAGTGTCGTAGACGAAAAGTCTGTACACGAATTATCGTGACACCTCTTTATAAATTAAAAGCTCTATAACTTCCTGTCAATTTCATTTGATGCACTAGGATTGGTTGATGGGCGCCTGGTGACTGACGGTGTCAAACGCCGCACTAATATCAATATCAAATAATGCTAAGAGAGTGACCTCTCCTTGTTCCTTTCTAACACTGACTTCAGCAAATTTTGGCTAACTGTTACAGTGCATCTCCCTGTGTAAAGGATAATATTTCACTGCACATCATTGATGTTCAGCTCAACTTTGCTCAAGACAGACAAAAAATAAGATAAAAGCAAGGTAAGCCAAGGTATACGTGCTCCTTGTTTTGTATTGTATTGTATTGTATTTAGAAATTTATAAAGCGCTTCTCACAGTAATACCCAATCAGAAGCGTTACCTGCTGTTACCTGCTTCTGTCCGCACTAGTCAAATTGGGCATGGTTCTCCGGCTATTATGGATTAGTTTCCTATCTGCCTCATTTAGCATGTGGGCTGTCTGATTACATTACATTGCTCTTTTGTCAATGATTAATTTTTCTACTGCATTTCCTTTCTCTTGTGGTTATTTTTTTAGTTTGCTCAAGAGGCTTTTATGGGCGTAATTGCAGCACCAACTGCAACTGCAAAGAAAATAGGACTTGCACAGTTATGGGACGCTGTCCAGGATATGAATGCGCAATTGGATGGAAGCCAAGCATGGAGGCGAATAGAGAAAGATGTTCTATCGGTAAGATTATTGCATAAAATGTTGCTACTGCAGAGAGAGACATACAGAGAGTCTGAGAGAGAGACAGACAAACAGACATACAGAAAGAGACAGAGAGACAGAGAGGAGAGAGAGAGATGAGAGAGAGGGAGAGAGAGTAGAGTAGAGTAGAGTAGAGTAGAGTAGAGTAGAGTAGAGTAGAGTAGAGTAGAGTAGAGTAGAGTAGAGTAGAGTAGAGTTGGGTAGGGTAGGGTTGGGTTGGGTTGGGTTGGGTTGGAGTTGGGTTGTTGAGTTGAGTTGAGTACTGTTGAGTACTGAGTACGGAGTACTACGGAGTTAGTTACGAAGTTAGTTACGAAGTTACGAGTCAGTCAGTCAGTCAGTCAGTCAGTCAGTCAGTCAGTCAGTCAGTCAGTCAGCGAATGGAAGGTGAACAGTTCAAATAATATCTCAGATTATTTTGAAGGTTAATGGTTTCTAGAAGACACATCTAATATATCATCCTGCATTTATAACTTACCTATTTTATTTCATGCACCAGCTGTATTTTCCTTTGAGGTTTTCTGATTCAGGAAATTTAAATTTAAAGTTTGAAATTACAAATTATGTAAACAAGAGTTTTATAAGCCTGCGGTTAAGGACTCAACATTAGTCCTGAACTTCACAGCTGTAATATTTAGCCGTGCATGCTGTACAATTTTTGGTCACAGTGAAATTTTGTCTTTCACAGTATTCTGTGCTTAATGCCATTTATGCTGTATTATATTAGATTATTAATTTTAATTAAGTTATTAAATTAAACTAAATTTAATTTAAAGCTAGATTAAGTGCTTTAGCAAAATTAGCTGTAAAATTAAAATATTAAACTATTTATTTATTTATTTATTTATTTATTTTATTGAGGAAATTTAAATAGTGCCACTCCAGAAAAAATAACTATAATACTGGAGCAGCTTAATTGATGTTAAATGTAGATTTTTCAGTAAGAAAATGTTGCTCAGATAACCATAAGAGTCACCAGTGGTGATTCTTCTGGTGATCACACACACGCACAAGCGCATCTTACCTACTAGAGTTAACAGATGATGGAAAGTTCAGAGTTGATGAAGCATGTAAAATCGAGAATGAGAATGATGATAGGCAATGTGATCCACTGCTGATGACTCACTGTTGTCTCATCGTCCAGCAGTCCCTCATAGATGGATGAGGATGCAGTGCCCAGAAATCTCTCGATTCACCTCCAAATTGGCCTATGCACAGAACGGGTCAACACAGACGGCATAAGGTGGTCAGTAGGTCTAAGGCAGTGGTTCTTAACCTTTTCAAGGGAGCCGAACCCCAAGAGAAATCCATGACCACTCACCGAACCCCTCAAGTTTGAACAACATTTTTTAACTAATGGGAACAAAAAGGAAATAAAAAATTGTACCAAATTGTGATACAATATTAATACATTCAATGGTAGGCAATCTATTTCAAACAAAATTTATTAAATAAAAGTCGAAAAATAAAAATAAAATAGCAAATGATTTTTTACTCACACTCACTGACCCTGATATTTCAGAGGACCTCTGCCGAACCTCTGGCTCTGGCTCACCGAACCCCAGGGGTTCGGTCGAACACTGGTTAAGAAACACTGGTCTAAGGCTTACAGTCAACTAAAACCTGTTTCCCTTTGAGCTGCAGGTGGATCATTCCAAAATACAGTAGACCTAGGGTGAAACGAAAAATAATTCTGGTATGCAGGTTCAGCAATTATAGTAATACTCTAAAATTGTCAAATTTATCAAACAAAGTCTGCACTTACACGAAATAATCTGCCAAATTGACAGAGATGGCTGCCATCAGCTGGTCACATGCACAGGCGGTCTCTAAATTAATGCTAAATACAAACCTTGAGCAAACTCGATGAAACCACGTTGCGATAGCCAAAGAGTACATATGCAAACGAGGTTGATTCTTTAGGCATTCATTAGAAACTCCTTATTAGGAAGTCCAAGTGGTGAGTGGTGACTGTGGTCAACCTGAAGTAGATGACTAATGTTTTTAACCACTGCAATCATCTGACTTAAATCATGCTCTTGCTGTGCTTGGAACATGGCACTTACATTACGAGCAACTCTAGCAAGTTCTGTCCATGATAAGACCTACAACAAGGTGTCCAAAGTTGAATTTCTTGTTATTATAGTGCTTTGTGTTCCAGTTTTTGAATCAACCTTGTTGAAATCATTAAGTTTTGCAGTTGTCTGTGGGTAATTTACTAATCCCTCGCTTCTGCACATCATATGAGCCACTTGGTCTATCTCATACGTCAGACCTTTAACTTGGAACAACTTTGTAAACTTAAACTATACTTACTGTTGCAATTGATTCAGCTCAATACACTTTTTTTTGTTAAGTCACACTTCTTCAGATCAATTAGATAACAATGTAAGCTGTTTCTGGGAGATGCTTGAATGGTAATATATAAATGTATTGTTACATTACATTACATTTATGGCACAGTCTTTTTGTATATACATGTAGTAGGCTTAATGAGCAGTTATTAGGAAGTTAGAAAGTGAGAGTAATCTCCTGCAGTCCTGCTCATTCTTCAAAGAATATGTAGATTACCAACCTTTGAGGAACTTCACTAGCACAGTAATGTGGGAATAATGAGATAAGCAATGAAAGGAACCAGAAAGTATTTGTCAATTTTGTTGACTTACTGAGGAGTGGCGTCATCGGACATTTGAACTTGCCTCAGGGCAGAGAACCTGAAGAAAGAAGATTGACTTCAAACAAGCATGCAACAACTTATGGTTTGACCGAATGGAGATATGAAACTAATCTCACTGTTCCTTCATACATAGACGGTTTGGGGGGACCGGCGAAGGATCGGCGAGGCGCGAAGCGCCGAGCAGGGCGAGGGGTATGGGGAGCAGTGTTAACGATAACGATAACGAAAATGTTCGTTAACGAAAATAAAATGATTTCGTTAACGATAACTATAATTATAACTAAAAATATCATTAAATATAACTATAACGAAAATAACAATAACGAAAATTCATTTTTATTTTCGTTAATACAAAAAAAATAAAATAGGAAGTGCAATATGGATGATTCGACATAAATGAGAACGAAACAATGCGATATTTTTATTATGCAATTTGTCAGTTACTTTGGAAAGTCGTGTATTCATGAAGCTGAATGCACCCATGGGGAGGGGGATGTGCCCACTGCCCCTACCCTATTTACTTTTTTTAAATTTCCACACTGTAATGAACAAAATTGCTCTATAATGTGAGTGCTGATAGGAACCAGCTGTCATTCGTAGCTTACATGTAGTTTGAGTCGTGTTTGAGTTTGGAGGAGGGATTTCGGGAGGGCATGTGCCCCTCCCCTATTTAAAAATGTTTGAATTTGAATTTCCACACTGTAATGGTAGCATTTTAAGCTGTCATTGTTGAGCAAGTATGACAAAATCAACATCTTCTAACTTGGGGGTTTGGAGAGGATCTCTGATTTGTTGGCCAGAGAATTGATTGAGACCCAGAGAGATAGGCTGCTGTTCAGAGGAAGCCTGTTATGGGGTTTGGGTGTTGTCTGAACTGCAGGACATTATTTTTGGTTCATGTGTTTTTTGTGCATGCAGAGCGTAATTGTATGTTGGCATTTTTCACTGTTGCTGTGTCATTGTCTATAAGGCTTGTTCAATAAGTCTTTGGTGGTGCAGGCCTTAGTTATTTTGGTGTTGCTAGCTAATTGCGGTTCAATAAAATAACGTGAAAGTGGTTTTAGTTTTGCTGATCAAAGCATCTGTCATAATTGAATTGTTTTGATTTAATTTACTGAATAGTAGTTTAAAAGAATTTGTGTCTTTATTCAAATCATTGCTAGAGTGTCAACCTCGAAGACTAACACTTTCAGATATAGAAGATTAGCCTAGATTGACATGCTCATGTATAGCGGCTATGATTCAAGGGCCGATTTTGAGCTTTGCTGGCGGTAGACAAATTAATTACAGACTATTTCCAGACAAAAATTGGGGTGATAACCGTGCATTACATTGTGATATAAACTTGCATTACATTGTCATACTTTGTTACCTTAGTGCTAGAAGCAACAAAGACATAAAAGAATAAGTAAAGGGAAATTGGAAATAAAGAAAACGTTGCATGACCTTTGTTTTGCTGATAATATTGGACAAATCCCATTTACAAATTCAACAGAGCTACAATTTGACTAAATATTTTGAAAAAAACTCTTTACTTTAAATGTTGTAAAAAAAGTTTGTCTTTGACTTAATGATATATTTTTATTGTAGGCTATGTGTAATTAATGTGTAATTAATATACTAAATTAGTAAGTACAATGGAGTTTGTTCAAGCTGTTGATTTTATGTAATATTTTATTATGGATTATGTGTACCATTGAACAAAATGATCTTGTTCTACATTTTGTAGATATTGACGAATGTAAGACTGAGTGTAATTCTACTAATTCCATCGACTGTCACAACTGTAGTTCTGCTCTACACCAAAGATGCAAGAACAACCAAGGCAGTTTTGCATGCATCTGTGTAAAAGGATATAGAGAAACAGACACTGGGATTTGTGCAGGTAAACAGAGGTGCAATTTTTTAAATTAAAGATTAAAATAATTTTGTTTTAGGAATCTGTGCTTAACCATCTCATTGTTTTATTGCTTTCTTTATCTCTAGCTCTTGCTGTCTGGGTTTTGCTTTGTGTTACTAAGAGTTTGCCTTCCAGTAGACTGATTATTGGAAGTGGACTGTCTTTGTAGCTTCTGTTAATTGAAATAGTTAAATAATGCAATGTAATTAGTTATGCATTGATCCTGTAGGTGTTATTAGAATCTACAACAAGTCCTGAACTGTGTCTTGAAAAATGCTTCATAAAATTGATTTCCTAAATTGTTATAGTTACAGCGGTCAAGGGTCGGCCTAGCTCTGTTGAGAACTAAGGGCCCAGCGTTTCGAGTAGAAAGGGGACAAAATTATTATGTCGTGGGATGTCTGCGGGGATGTCTGCGTACTTCGCATATTTTCACATGGCGACAAATTTGGTCACTCCCCGGGCGTTGTCGATGTACACTTGTGTCATAGACCCCTTAAATTACCAGGACAGTAGGTGCTCAACCTCAGGACTTGGAACTTGGGTCCATTCTCAATTTACTCTTTTATCACAAAAAATGAATTAAAAGTCCTATTTGGATGAACTTTTTTGTTCTGTTTGTCTCGACGAGAGCTACTTCCGGGAATATATTGACGCTAAATTCTAGGTAATTCAAGGTAATTTCTGGGTAATAAAAACTAAAATCTAGCAAAATTTGGAGAAAAATGGTCAGATCTCGGCCAATAACTGTTAAAATCGGCTAATTCTTTTTGGTGTTTCTCGGCATGATAAGGTCTACATGTGATATAAAGCAAGGCTATTAAATATAACACGATCTAAGGTAATTAAGGTCAAAAGTTCAATTTAAGAGGAACATCTGTGGAAATTGTATCGTATTGTATTTGATCATTTATAAAGCGCTTCTCATAGCATAAGCCTTTCAGAAAGCGCTCCCAGTGCGAGGTACTCCGAGAAAAAAGGAAGGTTTTAAGGTGAGAGAAAGAGGAAGAGATGCTACCAGAGAGTATTGTAGAGCGTAGAGAAGGAGGAAGTCCATTCCATAGGGAGGGACCTATGGACACAAAGGATCTGGATTGAGCCATTGTGGTAGTAACACGGGGCACAAAAAGGTCAAGCCGGTCAGAGGATCTGAGAGGACGCTTTGATGTGGCAGAGAGGGGCGGAGAATTTGGTGACAAAGATATTTTGGAGCAAGACCCAGTTGAGATTTGAGCAAGAGAATGAGAACTTTTAATTGGATGCGAACAGAGAGAGTTAGCCAATATGAAGTTGTTCAGCCATAAATGCAGAGTTGTGAGAGAATCGAGGGAGGCGAGCTATAAGTCTGGCAGCAGCATTCAGTACGGACTGAAGAGGAGATAGAGGAACCTTGGGTAAGCCAACAAGGATAGAATTACAATAGTCAATTCGAGAACAGACAAAAGCATGGACAATTGAGGTGAAGGTAGAGGATGCAACAGAAATGTTCATAACTCAGCCAAATATTGCTCTACTTGGATGATTCTTTTTATTGTTTGCTCAGACCGGTAAGGGCTACATTCTAGAAGACAGAGTACTAAAAGGCTAACATGATTCAAGGTAATTTAAAGGTAATTTCAAGGTCGTAAGGTCAAAATCAATAGAAAAATGGTCACAGCTCATTCAAATGTTTTATTTGAGTGATTCTGTGTTATGGTCGTTTTTCCTTTATTATTGATCTTTGACCTTGAAATGACCTTGGGTTAACTTTATCAGCCCGAGCAAACAGGTGTAAGAATCAACCATATAGAACAATATTTGGCTGAGTTCTAACCTTTTTTCCTTGATTTTGAGTTTTTGACCTTGAAATGACCTTGAATTATGTTAGACTTTTAGTACTACGTCTTCTCAAGTGTAGCTCTTACTGGCCTGAACAAAAAAATAATTCTTATTCAAAAGAATAATTCTAGAGGCACCCAAATAGAAAATCAGCTTTTCACTTGGCAACTGAGTATAACTGCACCTAAGTTTCAGATTTCTGCGTGACTTTGTGTGGTTTAAATTTTGTTGTAATAATAGCAGTAGTAGTAGTAGTAGTAGTAATAATAATAATAATAATAATAATAATAATAATAATAATAATAATAATAATAATAATAATAATAATAATAATAATAATAATAATAATAATAATAATAATAATAATAGTAATGATAAGTAATAATAGTAATAATAATACACTACTGTATTTAACTTGAAGTTGACTTTATAGAACATAACATAATATAACAAGGGTTTTAAGTGGTTCAGGAGAACTGTTAGAACCAATGCAAATTACCATGGAACACTTAATAGCTAAATTTTCCTCGCTTCCTCTTGAATTTCAATCAATCAATCAATATTCGTTTATTGAAAGTAATCAAGCTGACACAGCCGCAACTTAATAACAAAAAATGGAAACAGTTATCAGCTTGTTCAGGGATATGGCCTACCTGTGAACCCACCGGCAAACCATCCAGGAGCCTTGTCCACTGAGGAGTACTATCATCCAAACCGTTTCACAAGAAGAATCTTGCACTGAAGAATTTGTGCCTTAATGCTCCTTTTCATTCATTCATTTTCATTCATTTTTATTTATTGAAACCTTTGTGAACCAATGTACAAACATAGACACAGCAAATCAATAAATGCAAACAATAAATAGACAAACATAAACTCAACAAAGAAAATTTTAACAAATCATTGGAACGCAGGCAACAACGGGGCCCCAGAAGGGATAAGAATCCCGCTTAGATGAGGGACCCCAATTACCAGGCAGTAAATAAGGACGGAACGGATAACTTAAAGTGTCTTAGAACAGACTAAAAAACTGAAACTTGCAAAGGGAACAATATAAGTTTGTTTTGTTGTTTTCTGTTTTTTTTTTCTTTAAGAATTTATGCCCCGAGTTGTCTTGTTTGGTGCTAATAAATTGATTCCCAATGACCATACGTGAATGTATTTCTTTAATATGAACTTGTAGTTCTCATTGAACTTTAACTCTTTAGGTTAGCTACCACGGCGTATTTTGAGGTATGTAAAAGGCATTGTATTTTGTGTCTAGATCAATAATTATAATTATTCGCTTATTGAGAAAGACAACTCTAATTGGCACACCGCAATCAATTACAATGTCAAAGAGTTAATAGAAAAATAATAAATACGAATATCAATCTGAAATCTGATCATGTGTTATTGTGTTTCTTTTTTGGGAGCAATAAAAACCTATGTTATGTTATGTTTTACACAATGTCATATCAGAGCATTTGGCCTATAGCTAATGTCACTTTCATTTCCAATATTATCGAAAAACTGGTTGCTAGTCAGCTATTTAACTACTTGGACTCTAACAATCTACTTCCTTCATGCCAATCTGGGTTCCATAAGGGTCACTCTACAGAGTCCCTTCTTCTCCGTCTTCTTTCTGATATTTTTGGCGCTATGGATAGGTCTCAGGTCACCCTGCTTGCCCTGTATGACGTCAGCGCTGCCTTCGACTCGGTCGACCATGACCTCCTCCTGAGTCGGCTTTCTATAACTTTGGGATAAGGGATTTACGACTCCTCTGGATCACTTCCTATCTTTCGGAGCGCTCTAGCTCTGCCATCTTTCACTCTTCTCGCTCGTCTTGGCGTCTTGCTCCTTTTGGTCTCCCCCAGGGTTCTGTACTTGGACCCCTTCTCTACATCCTCTTTACAGCTGATGTGGAGTCTCTACTGGCATCATGCTCTCTCATGAGTCATTCTCACAGTGATGATGTGAAATCTTACACTCATTGCTGAGCGTCCCAAGCTGCTTCTGCTGTCCGAACCATGTCCTGCACTACTGACTGCCTTTCTGGAACAACTCCCGCCTGTGCTACGACAAATATTCGATCCATCCCACGAACTCACTAAAACCTCACCTCTTGCTATCTCTCCACAGGTCTTCCACTCAAAACTGAAAACACTGCTTTTTCACAAATCCTATCCAGATTCCTTCTCCTCCCCTCACCTCCCTCGCCATTTCAACTATAAACATCATCCACCTTAGCCGTCTGACTGTCTGCCTGCCTGACTCTCTGGATTTAGACACTCTGCCTATCGATTCTGTTTTGATTAAGCGCCTGTGAATAAGGTTCCCGCGACTTCGCTTTTGTGGGCGCTCTAGACATATCGAGTTTACGATTACGATTACGATTCTGCCTGGATGTCATCTAATCGTCTGCGGCTGAATTCTTTGAAAACTCAATATATCTGGTTTTGCCAGCAGCTGGATAAGCTGGACTTGGAGTCCCTCTCCGCTGAATTTCCGACCTTCGCTTTTTCCACCTCGGTCCACAACTTAGGGGGTCATCCTGGACCAGGAACTGTCTTTCACGGAGCACATCACGGAATTGACTCGTTCCTGCTACTACCACTCTCGCGCCAGCTGCGGGTTGTCATTCGCTCTCTTTCTTCTTCATCTGCCTCCACTCTGGTCCATGCCTTTGTTAGCAATCGATTGGACTACTGCTCTTCGCTCTACTGTGGACTTCCTCAAGTCCGCTTGCATCCTTTGGAAAACGTTTTGCGAGCGGCTGCTCGTCTAATTGGTGGTGTCCCTAAGTTTGGCCACATCTCTGCATTTATGCGTGATGTCCTTCACTGGCTCCCGGTCCAGCAGAGCACCCATTATAGGTCTTCTCCATTGTCTGGAACTGTGTTCTGGGCAGAGCACCTGTTTCTCTCCGGGAGCTCTTTACTCGAACCTCAGCCTGATCTGGTCGCCGATATCTGCGCTCGGCCTCTAGACGTGACTTCATATTTCCGCATGCTCACTTTGCTACTAGACAGCGTCGGGCCTTCTCGATCGTTGGTCCTTCTTTTTGGAATAGCCTCCTCTTGAACTTCGTTCTCTCCCGCGAGACCTCTCTCAATCTTTTTATAGACTACTTAAGACTTTCCTCTTTGACCGGGCCTCAGTCGGGAAGGCCTCTGAGTAGTTAGCTTGAAGGGGCGCTATATAAATTCCATAGATAGGTAGATTTATTAAGTGTATTGTAGATTACGAGAACATCTAACAGTCAACACAAGAAGCGTACTATTTATCTGCATGTTGTCGATAGTAAACCCATTGTGTATTTGGTAGAATATTTTCTAGTTTTTGTATTATTCATGCTATTTTGTGTTTATTTGATTTTCAAATATTGATGAATGTGCAATTGGAACTCAAAATTGCAGCCAATTTTGTAATAACACTGCAGGCAGTTACAAATGTTTCTGTCCATCAGGATATCAATTGGAGGGGCGTTTTGACTGCAGTGGTAAGTTCAAATTATTTGTGATGGTTGAGTGTTGTGATAATGTATATCATTCATTGCAGGATAAATTGTTTTAGGATTAAAGCTGCTTTCATCTGTATTCTTGGCGATTACTGAGGTTAATGTTATTTCTCTAATTTTATGCTATTATTTTATTTCTTATTTATTTGATTTCAGATATTGATGAATGTGCTAAAGCAAGGACTCACAATTGTAGTCACTATTGTAGTAACACTGAAGGCAGTTACAGATGTTCATGTCAAGCAGGATATGAATTGGATGGGCGCTTTAACTGTGAAGGTAAATATACTGGGTTTAAAATTATTTATGATGGATGGTTGCTGCCATAATGGACAACATTTTTTTTCAGAGATGAATTTCTTTTTATCTAAAATATTAACATTATCTAACTTTACAATTGGTGATTACTTTGTCCAAGATTTTGAACCAGGATTTTCCAGGTGACAGTCATCCATGCATAGGCTCTGACATCACCAGCCACTAATGAAAAAATTGATGTTTTTTATCAACAACTACGACAGAAGATAACAGTTCTTAAGCTGGACAGGGAGCTATGGGCATGAAGTGTTAGCGACTTCATATTTCTTAGCCTCAGCTTATGAAGGTGGGTAACCAGGGCTCTCCCTCGCCATCTTCCCACTAACAAATTAGGTCAGTGCACTTGTTATGACCGAGTTGGCTCTGGGCAAAGGCAAAGCCGAAATCTTAAAATAAATTTCTGCCCTCGGAGATTTGAACTCCTTGGTCTCAACATGCTAATCACTAGACTAGTAGATGATTCACAGAGTTCAATACAGAGTATCATGGCTTTTGAGGTTTTCAAATCAAAGGTCGGCAGAGACAGACACTTTAGAGACTCAACTGCAAGGTAGGCCTACTGATGGACAGAAACGAGTAACATTGGGGAGAGTCCTTCACTTCTGTGTTGCAAATGATCCGATAATTAATTAGAACAGTTTTAGAGCAACAGAAACCATAGAGGAAATGAACATAGGTGGAAGCACACATAACCTGAGATCAACTATGTCACAATGAATAAAGATGCAGCTCAAATGTAACCAACCACAGATTTTTAATGCCCAAACTGGTTCCAACCACAAAATTGGTGGTTAGCAAGTGAGAGGCAAAGCAGTGGAATCCAAACCAATAGAGCAAATCAAGTACGATACCAAGAACCTGCAAGATGAAGATAAAGCTGCTTGCTGAAAAATATTGAACTGGTATCAATCTGTTATGCAAATTGTGAAGTATGTGAAGACAATGCATGAATAGAGGAAAGGTGGAAGGAACACTTTGAACAAGTACTGAATATCGATGTACTTAACACTGACCTGACAGAGATGCTAGTAAATAACACGAAACCACAGATGCCAAACTTTTACGTGAAGAGGTAAGACTGCTATAAAGAAAATGAAGTGGATAAAGCACTGTTTGGATGGAATCACTATAAAGCTGCTTCAAGGGGTGATTGTCACATTCAAAGAGTTCAAACCACCTAGGCCAGAGCTATCACTATAACTTCGAAATGTGATCGTGTCCAACTATACATATACTTATACATAATAATAATAATAATAATAATAATAATGATAATGATAATGATAATGATAATGATATTATTATCTTTTCTTTTATCAAGCGCCTGACAAACGCACTGCGCTGTACATTTACATGTTATGACAATTAAACAATTCACAAGAACACAAATGACAGAAGACATAAATCTTAACTACTAACAGAACAGACAGCCTGCAATACACGGCGCTAATAGCAGCCTACAAAGCATGTCCGCCCTACGAGACTCGAACTCGGTACCTCTCGCTCTGTATGCCAGTGTGTTATCCAATGCGCTATCGGGCCCCCACCCCAATAACATATCTGGCTTGTTACCCGCCAGCAGCTGGACTTGGGGTCCCTTTCTGCTGAGTTCCCTTTCTTTGCTTTTTGTACCTTCTTGTCCGCAATTTAGAGGTTATCCTCGATCAGGGACTGTCTTTTCGAAGCACATGACGGCATTGACTCGTTCCTGTTATTATTTATCACTTGCGTCAGCTGCGGTTTGTATCACGCTCTCTCTCCCTCGTCCGCTTCCACTCTGGTCCACGCCTTTTTTGCTAATCGATTGGACTACAGTAACTGCTCTTCACTGTATACTGCGGACTTCCGTCTTTCCCCCCCTTGGAGGGGGTTTTGCGGGCGGCTTCTGGGATGATTGGTGGTGTCTCAGGTTCGACCACATTTCTGCATTCAAGCGGGATGTCGTCAGGGGTGGACTGGGGAGTTCAAGCGGCCCGGGAAAAAAACAAAAAGCGGCCCTAACTTCATGACTTTTATTTTCTTTGTGCATTTTTTCATGCATACCCGAGGGCCAGTGACCTCCAAAGTTTCATGTTCCTCTATTCTTTGATGCACATGTTTCCAGGAATTCATTCCCGTTGTGAATGAGTTCATATCGTCAGTCTTGCCATATGCTAAGCATACTGTGCAAAACAATGCTTTAGATTCTTTACAGTATGACACCCAATTCCTATTGATACCATTGCTTCTGAAAAATACCCGATACGCATTTGTAAATGGTAGATCAGTTTCACTCACACTAGGTTGTATTGGGTGAAATTTAAAAAACGATTGTAAAGTATTCTGTCGAGGACGTTTGAAATAGTAACTGGTGTTTTTATCATCGATAACTGAAGTTTCTGTCACTTCTTCTGAACTATCATTCTCGGCATTTAGATCTGCCACTGCCAGCGTTGTGTTGTCAGTTAACTCCGACGGCTCCGTAACATTTTCTAAATGTAAGGTGGGAATAAAGTTTGTTGGCACGACTGATTGGACCGAATGCTGATTGTTTTCATCGTTTCGATTTGTGTCGGGTTGTTTACTTGCAGAAGGTGTTTGTTGAGAGCTGGTGTCTTCAGTTTGAATTGGAGTGGCTTTAAATAAATCGACTAGATTTCGGCATTTAGCTCCATCTTTACCAAGAATCTTTAGTTTCTTATCTCTTACTTTCTCCGCACCACCTTTACATTTACGTTTCGGATTTATATCACTCATAACCGTAACATATCTTATTTAATTAATATTACTTATTACTAACTAACAAATTTAAAAGAAATTTTATCAAAACAAACTCAGTGGAAGACGCCGGAAGTAGAATGGAAGATGTAAATTCTTATCTAACATGGCGGCCGCTGGCTGTACGGAGCACTGTAGGTAAGTAAGTATGCATTGCTCTTTTTCAGTTAATTTACAAACCGGTTAACCGAAACTAAAAACCGGTTAACCGATGCCGCAATTTTTTGTAAAAAAACCTGTATCATCTGTACTAAATTGATTAAATTATTATATCACCGGTCCTGGCGGCCCACCGGGAATCTTCCCGGTGTCCCGGCGGCCCAGTCCACCCCTGGATGTCGTACGCTGGCTCCCGGTCAAGCAGCGCATCCATTACGGTATAGGGTATCCTCTATCGTCCGGGTCTGTGTCCTGGGCTGAGCACTTGTTTATCTTCGGGAGCTCTTTACCTTAACTTCGGCCTGTTCTGGTCGCCGATCTCTGCGCTCGGCCTCCAGTTCCACACGCTCGTGCTGCTATCAGATAGCGCAGGGCCTTCTCGATCGTCGGTCCTTCCGCTTGGAATAACCTCCCCTCTTGCCTGCGTTCTGAGCGTTCTCTCCCGCGGAACCTGTCTGGCTCTTTTTATAAGCTTCTTAAGATTTTCCTCTTTGACTGGGCCTAGGTCGGGAGCGCCTCTGAGTAGTTAACTTGAAGGGGCGCTATATAAATTACATTAGATAGATAGATAGATAGATAGATAGACAGACAGACAGACAGACAGACAGACAGACAGACAGACAGATTAGATTGCAGAAAAATTGATTTAATCAGGCTCTGCTGATGATCATGATGTTGTGCTTTCGGTAGTAATTATGCTATTTTGTGTTGCTCTTTTAATTTCAGATATCGATGAATGTGCAAGAGGAACTCACCATTGCAGCCAATCTTGTAGTAACGCTGTAGGCAATTACACTTGTTCCTGCCCATTAGGATATGAATTGGAAGGGCGCTTTGACTGCAAAGGTGAATGTGATTTAATTCAAATTATTTTTAGATGTCATAATGTGAATCAAACTGTGATCATGTATTGTTTTGGAATGAAAATGTTTTGTTCTGGAATCTTTAGCGGTTTCTCAAGATAGTATTGTATTGTATTGTATCTATCTATTTATATAGCACCTCTAGCAGTGCACACCAATCAGAGGCGATAGTGTGAAAATAATAGGAGCAATTGAAGATTAAATTGGGCTAGGCTAAAATGCATTTGTGATCATGCCTGAGAAAACTCTTGCAAAGTCAGAAAAACTAACAATTAATTTGATTATTGCAATAGACTGAGGTGTAAGTGCTGAGTAATTTGGTGAAGATTACACAAGTTTTTGATCACAATGTTTAAGAGAAAATTCTAAAGAGCAGTCACAACAATGCACTGCATTGTACACAGTAGAAAGAATGAAGCTAACAAAAGTGTTTATCATTTTAATACAATAAAAATAATGTCTAAATTTTATACAGCACATTTTCATTCATTCATTCATTCATTCATTCATATCGAACATTTGTATAGCGCCCTTCAAGGAAACTACTCAGAGGCGCTCCCGACTCCAGCACGGCCAAAAAGAACAGTTTTAATTTGAGAAAAGAACGTGGGAGAGAAGGTCCTAGGAACAAGGCGAAGCTCCAGAGGCCATTCCAGGTCGAGGGACCCCCCACAGAGAAAGCGCGATTCTGCATAGTGGAGGTCCGAGCAAAAGGGACAAGTAGGAGTCCCTGTTCAGATGAGCGAAGGGATCGAGAGCCCCTAGCACTAAGGACAGGGCAGCAGAGCTCACGAAGATAGGCAGGAGCGAAACCTAGTAAGCAGCGCCAGACTAGGGCAGCTGTTCTGTACGCAATCCGCTGCTCAGAGGGGAGCCAGTGTAGAACGTCGAGCATGTAGCCAGAGACATGGCCATATTTTGGTATGCGGCCAATAAGGCGGGCAGCAGAACGCATGATCCGATCCAGGCACCCCAGTCGAACAGCCGGGAGGCCAGCATAAAGTGAACAACAGTAATCAAGTCTGGTTGTGACAAAGGCATGAACAAGAGTGGAAGCAGCAGAAGCAGTGAGTGAGCGGGCGACAGTGCGAAGCTGACGCAATTGGTAGAAGCAGTCACGGCTAAGGAGGTTGATGTGGGGAGCAAAGGAGAGCTCTCGGTCCAATGTGACGCCCAGGTCACGCACAACAGAGGAGAAGGTGAAAAGGGGAAAGGCGGCAGCGAGGGCAGCCATGTCTAGCTTAGCCAGTTGCTGGCGGTTGCCCAGCCAGATGAACTGGGTTTTGGCAGAGTTTAGCCGCAGCCGGTTAGACGACATCCAGGTCTCAAGGGCTCCCATGATCGAGCTCATAGCCCGAGTGGTCGCAATAGCGTCAGAGGCAGAGCAGTGCAAGTAGGCCTGGATATCGTCTGCATACAGCTGGGCCAAAGCAGAATAGGAGGCGAGCAGTGAGGCAAGGTCAGAAGTGTATATAAGGTATTTCTGGGTATATGATTCAAGGGATCTAGTTGATTCTAAAGTCACTGGTGGTGGTGATGATAAATTGAGGCTACTGAAAAGTTTTATTATTTTTTACTGCAAAGTTCTTGGAAAAGATAAATCAAATATTTGGAGTGTGATGGCGGAGTTGATTTAATCCTAATGCTTTGGCCAACTCTTGCAAACTGCTGTGCGAAGTGCTGAAGTGATGTCACAACCGGATGATAAGTTTTAAAAAGTAAAATTGGTCCTTAAAATGTTTGACAATTTTTTCGGGATGCACATAATATAGAACTATATGAATTCCCTAAATATATAGACCAACTTGTTGATTATGCCACCAGGAATTTAAAGCACTGACTTTGAAGCAACTGAATAATTTCTGGGCATATTCCACTTGTTTGATGAATAAATCAATCATTTAAATACTCATATATTTAGACAGGTCTCAAGTAAAGAGAGACATCGCCTTTTAGGCGGATGTAGAAAAGTCTTTCCAAACCTTTCAGTGAACCTGCTGGTGCTTAATGTTGTGTGTATTCATCACAGGCTGAATTGGGGCATGGTGTAGGGGTATGTTTGGTGCCTTGCAGCCGGAGGGTTGCGGGTTCGAATCCACCTCAAGCCGCCGCGTATGGACCCTGGGGAAGTACTTCACTTGCAATTGCTCATGCGCTTCGGCGTGAAACTCCGATTCAGTGGCCGCGCTATAGTCGGGAGCGCCTCTGAGTAGAAATCTTGAAGGGGCGCTATAACAAGTGCTCATACATACATATATTCATAGGACTTCTTATGTGGGCATAACTTTACAGAAGAAACCAGACTGAAGTAGATTCAGGCACCTTAGGATTGTTATAGTTTGGTCACAGTTATATATGATCATGTTCAAACGGCCTTTGGAGACTTATAATAAGTGTGTATACATGATATTTGTAGATATAAATGAATGTGTGAGGAATACATCAGGATGTCAGCAGCTATGTATCAACGCTGTTGGAAATTACACTTGTGGATGCTATGATGGTTTCAGGCTAAGTACTACCAACAGGTTAAAGTGTGATGGTAAGAATCGCTTAACTTATAGGCTTATTTAAAACGAACTGAATTGGTGCAAAACAAAATGAAGAATGATTTGTAATTTAACTGTAATTAGATGTGTAGCCTATAGCTACTCTTCAGTAGGGACTTATTGGTGGCACCTGACAACACAAAACCACAATCAAAGAAAATGGTTTTCAAGTGATCATGGATCAGAGGTAAAGAAGGACATAGGAGCTATGATTTTCAAGCCCCAAGGAGATGGAAGAGACCAGTTCCTCGTGCATGACTTTGGCCATATGACCATTGACCAAGGCGCACATGGTCCCAGGTGATGGAAACAGGTCTTCACTCAACGAACTCTGAGCTACACATAGTCATAGTCCGCTGCAATATGTCTTGTACTCACAGAGATGAACCCAAGACCGGTACAGTTAGCAGAGTTGTGGAAATGGCAATGATTATGAATTGATGCAGTTCCTCATAAATTACTGGATATAATTTCCAAACTTAGATATACCTCCAGTCAGCCAGGCTTTGACATTATAAATACAGATTGCAGTTGCATGATGTAGGAAAGGTTGAGCCTGCATAACTGTCATTACTGTAATCAATTCTAGTACATTTTCATTTCATTTCATTTCATTTCAGATATTTATATAGCGCCCCTTCAAGATTTCTACTCAGAGGCGCTCCCGACTACAATGCGGACACTGAATCGGAGTTTCACGCCGAAGCGCATGAGCAATTGCGAGTGAAGGACTTGCCCAGGGTCCCTACGCGGCGGCTTGAGGTGGATTCTTAAAATGTTCATCACGGTCATAGTGGCGTCAGTTCTAGACAAGCAACATATTATTTGAAATTGACTCCGGTAGTAGAGTTATTAGACTTACTCTTTTCACCGGCTCTGAGAAGGTCAATTATATTATTGTTTGAAATGACATCCAAGTCACATTCAGTAGTAGAAACAGAAAACCAAGGAAGTGATATTGACATTTCAAGGTCAGTTTTGGAAATCTGCCAAGCTAGATGAGACTGGGGTTTAAAGGGTTGAGCTGGAACTCCCAAAGAAGAAAGGACCAAGCTTATATTGGTGGCGTGGAAAAACTATAATAAGAGCTCTTAGATGGAACCTTTTGGGAGACCTAGTGAGATCCAGTGTTATTTCTATTAACTGTAACTGTAACTGAAATAGCAAAATAACTTTAAAATGTCTTGCAGTTAACTGTAACTGTAACTGAAACTGAAAAATACGGAGTAACTGAAACTGTAATAGTAACTGAAAAACGAAAACTGTATAACTGAAAATAACAAAAGTTAACTGAAAAATAAAACAGGAGTGTTTTTCTTACTTACTTTTTGAATGGTAATCCTACTTTAGTCTACGGTCAGTTTTCTATACTCATTTCACTTCTGGTTTCTTTTCAGTTTTCTATGCTAGTTTCATTTCTGGTTCCTTTTCAGTTTTCTATGATCGTTTTACTTCCGGTTCTTTTTCTTTCGTTGTGTTGTCGTTGGCGCTAAACCGTAAATTCGTAAAACAATCCATGACTACGAGAATAATGTTTAAGCCAAGTAGTGGTCAAAAACTAGAAAGTGGCGTGTGGGAACATTTTGTTTACGAAGCCGCAGACGACAAAAGTTGATGTTGTGTTCACACCGTTGCTTGCAAGGACGTTGAAAACCACGAGTGTGGCACGCTAATTGTCGGAACAGAGGAAGTGTTAATCTGGAACGTGGTGTTTTCCTTAAAGTAAACCGACAATACGTTAAATCGCATTGATTTGCTGAGTAAATATTTCTGGTAACTGTTCAGAATACTTGTGGCCAGTGTGTCATTAGTCATGACTTGTGAAAAAATAACTGATGCTATAACTGAAAAATAAAGAGAAATAACTGAAACTGTAACTGAGATATAAAAAATAACTGAAACTGAAATATCTGATTTCAGTTAACTGTAACTATAACTTTAACTGAAAAATCATAAATTAGATAACTATAACTGTAACTGTAACTGAAAAATCATAACTGAAATAACACTGGACTGAGACCTGGGACCAGACTGACCATGTGGAAAGAAATTCATTATAGCATTGACATAATCCTATCAAACTTGTCCTTAAATGTTATTTACTTCTTACATGAAAAGCTGGTGAACCTCATTGCAATCTGCTTATGTAATGCAATAAAAATTATCAAGGAGAACGCTGTCGCTAAGCGCTGCCGCTGTGCTAATACACTCCTTCGTCCTCACACGTCTTGACTACTGTAATGGGGTCCTCCTGGGCCTCCCTGAGTTCCGTCTTCATCAACTTCAGCTTGTTCAGAATGCGGCAGCCAGACTTCTGGCTGATCTACCGAGATATTCACACATATCTGACTACATGCGTCATGAGCTCCACTGGCTTCCAGTTGCTGATCGTGTGCAATTCAAAATTGCTACGCTGGTTTGGAAGGCTACGACTGGTCCTGCTCCGGACTACATTGTTGAACTGTGCCTTCCAGTTGGTGCTCAAATTGGTCGGCGGGCTCTCCGGTCTGCCTCGCGAAATGACTTGATGATACCTTCGTTTCGAACCACCACCTGTGCTCGTCGGGACTTCTCGATTGCGGCGCCACGGATCTGGAACGCTCTTCCGCCGTCTGTGCGTGCTGCACGCGACTATATAGTTTTCTCTAAACTCTTAAAGACGCCTTTTTCCCAGCTGTTTGAGGGCCACGTGTAGAGCGCTTCTGAGAGACTCTTAAGTGGCGCTTTATAAATGTTTTATTACATTACATTACATTACATTACATTACATTACAAAATGTCTGTGTAATACAAAACCCTTGCATTAGGGAGACAAACTTATTTATCGGCGTTTAATTAAATCAAAGCCGTAAAAAGATATAATTTCTTTGGTTGGTGTTCATGCCAGTTCAGACTGCGATGAAAAGATGGAAAATGTTTGTGGTGTCATGGATGGCGAGAGACAGGATACTGGATAGTCATTTTAATGGGTTTAGTTTAGAGTGTTTAATTGAACGAATTTAAAGTAGAACTGGATTGGGCATTAACCGTAGTATAAGAAGTTTGGAAAGCTGAAGAGAATATCATACCCATGTTTTTGTGGAATGAACAAAACACTTGATTGCCAAAATATACACTTGTAGTTGGATGCTATATATATATATAGAGAGTCCATAGACATCACCTGGAGGTGAATGTGTGAACCGATAAAGGTCTTTCGGGAGTTCATTATACAGGGCTGGTGTAGAATGGGCTGACCTGCAGTTATGTATTTAAGATTATCAGTCAATAAATAAATGTTTGAGGATGACGGATTGCAGTAGATCTGAGTAGTTGTTAGTGAGGTACTGGTGCATGTAATATCTAAAGGCCATAAGCTAGATAAATGAGCCTTAGAACCTCAACATCCATATGATGCTATGTGTTCACTGTGAGAGGTGGTTTATAAATCTATAGATACAATACAAAACAATACATATTGGTACCTATATATACGTAAATTCATTCTGAACATTGGTCTAGCCAAGTGATCTGCTGATGGTTTGAAGAACAGTATGTATGTATCTATGAGCACTTGTTATAGCGCCCCTTCAAGATTTCTACTCAGAGGCGCTCCCGACTACAGCGCGGCCACTGAATCGGAGTTTCACGCCTAAGCGCATGAGCAATTGCAAGTGAAGGACTTGCCCAGGGTCCCTATGCGGCGGCTTGAGGTGGATTAGAACTCTGCAACCCTCCGGCTGCAAGGCACCGAACATACCCCTACACCACCGTGCCCCATAAAATGCTAGACATGTTGTAGTGAGCCAGTAAGTAGACTTCTTAATTTTCTTTTCCTAGTACTTTGCGTCAGTTTGTGTGTGTAGCCTATATATATACTGTATATACATATGTATATCTTAGATATGTATATCGTGTGTAGACATCGATGAATGTGCTGAAAACCGTTCTAATTGCGCACACAACTGCAGAAACACAATTGGAGGTTTCAACTGTAGCTGTAGAGCAGGTTATGAACTCTCCAGCAATGGTTACTCATGCAGAGGTATCAGTAAAATTTCGAACTTTAGAATTTGACATCTTAGGTCTTCAGAAACTGTTTCTGAGATTATTTGCATTGTTTTTCGATGATGGCTATTGAAAGTTAATAGGCTGAAGTTAGCATTAAAGCACCTGCTCGACCAGAGCTGTGGACAAGTAAGTAAATAACTTGAGGATTTGGAATTTAGGCTAAAGTAAGTACCTGGACTGTCCCAAGGCTGATTATATGGAAGTGGAATGGGGGCTTGAGCATGAAAGTTTTTATTCAGCCTTTGAAAATATTATTTTTCCTGAGAATTGAAGTTTATTATTTATTGAGCTGTATGGCTTGGCAGCTTTTCAGCTGCTGATGTGTGAATTAAGTCATTGTTTTAATAAAGTTTCATAGGCAAGACTCTTTGTGTGATAAAGAAAGATATTTGTGGCTTGATAAGGAATAATCGATTGACGTTCATGGATTGTGCACCACAGAAGGACTTGCATTCAGAAACATTGATTTATGCTGCTGTTTTAGTTGGCTTGTAATAAGTATAAAGGTGACACTACCAGGTTAACAGTATCAAAATTCTAAGGTATTAAAGGTAAAGAGGCAATTTCAGTAGAAGTCATAAGCAGATTTCCTTAAAACCTTGATGGTATTAGCCTATGCACTTAGCATTCGATTATACAGAAAAGCAAACTTGAAATAAGGGAAGTATCATTTCATCAAACTGAAAAGTAAAGTCTTTGAACTTATATTTTTTAGAAATTGATGAATGTGAGAGGAAAATATCCAGTTGTGAGCAGAAATGTGTGAACACTGATGGCAATTACAGCTGTGAATGCAATGGTGGTTTCAGGATTAACACCACCAACAGATCCAAGTGTGATGGTAAGAATAACTTATTCTAAAATCATAGGGTAATATTAAAACTTATGCTATCTTATGATTGAATAAATTATACTCGTGATTCATGAATATAGTGCATCTTGTCGATGTTATTGGCATAAGTCCAGAGGCTGTTTTATTTTGAATTATTTTTATAAGACTTGAATTGGAAGGCATCACTGTAATAGGTTAAAATACATTTTGCTGGTTTAAATGGTTGTTGCAATTGAACATGTGAAATCTTTCTTACTTCATCCTGCATTACATACGTAATGTCTCACTTCACTATTTTGAAAGTTTTATTCAAACACTTTTAAAATTTAGCCAACTACCATAACATATTCTGTACTATGTACTTGAATCAGGTTTGACTTTCTTAATGAAACACTAAACACGTTATAGTTTAACATTTAACATGAAGAAGGAGAAGTAGCCCCTTAGGCTTGCCCTGAGGCAACCATGGGTATAAAGTGTTCGTGACTGCATTTTCTTAGCCTTGGTATATGAAGGCGGATGACCAGTCCTTTCCCTCGCCATTTCATCATCCCACCAACAGTGTAGGCCTACAGTCGGTGTACTCATTATAGCTGAATTTGCAAGGGGTACAATTATTTTTATAAGACTTGAATTGGAGGCCTGGGATAGGTTCTACGATTAGGCGAGGGGACTGCTTGATAAAGTATACCCCGAACATACAATCACAATGACATCGGCTGATCCATCCTTTATCACCCCGGCCACCAAATTCCTCCTACGACAAAAAACCGTCTCATGAGAGCAGGCAGAATTGAAGAGGCCTCAGCTCTCGCAGTATACGAGTGGGCAAGCAAATAGAGAAGAAAACAAAGGCACACCTGCGCGGCATCGATCCCAGACATGGCCCTGAGGAACTATGGCGAAGAGTGGGCGATATCACCAAGAGCAGGCCACGCACACCATCACCGAGCGGAATAACTGCAGAAGAACTAAACCAGCATTATGCTGAGATATCAACAGACCGCAGTTATGAGCCACCCCTTCTTCGTCAGACCGTGCAACGTGACAAGCCGTTTACAACTGAACAACGAATCTTCTATCTATTAGACCACCTACATCATACGGCTGAAGGAATGGATGGATTGCCTGCCTGGTTTCTTCGGTTGGCCGCTCCGGTCATCTCTGGCGTTCTGGCAAAACTCATAAACAAATCAATATCACAATCACATGTTCCAGCTTAATGGAAGGTTGCCATGATACAACCAGTGGCAAAGGTCGACTTGCCTGTCGTCCCATCGGACTTCCGGCCAATCTCCATACTACCAGTTTTGACACGAATGATCGAGCGAGGGATCGTCCATTCCTTCCTGTATCCGGAGTTCATAAGACCACCAACGTCACAGCTGTTGGCAGATCAGTACGCCTTCCGCCCTACCGATTCTACGACAGCAGCGCTGATTGCAATTCTGCACCACGCAACAGACTTGCTCAGACAAAACAACTACGTCACGCTCATTTCCCTGGACTTTTCCAAGGCCTTCGATTCCGTCCGACACTCCACCCTTGCTCAAAAACTCTCACAGCTCGACATCCCCGACCACATATACAACTGGTTGGTTAATTTTCTAACAGATCGACAGCATGCCACCAGGTTCGGGGGATGTTTGTCAACATTATGTAAAATCAATGCGAGCGTGGTGCAGGGCTCGGGGGTCGGCCCATCCTCCTACGTCGTCGGTGTTTCGGACCTTCATCCTATTCATCCAGAGAATAGAATGGTCAAATATGCCGATGACACCTATCTGCTGGTCGGAGAAAAAATGAGGAACACCATCAGAGAGGAACTGGAGCACATCACGCACATCACAGCATACGGCGCAGCATACGCTCGAGTCTTTCCCTGTCCTCACCCGAGGCGTAACCCCACCATGCTCTGGGCCGAGCGTAACAATTTACGTTTAAATTCTAGCAAATCACGCGAAATGTTGATTGTTCGACGAGGAAAGATCGAGCCCCCTGTTCTGATTCACAACGTGGAGAGGGTGACCTCTATGCGGATCCTCGGAGTTACCATCCAGGATAATCTTCGAACGACCCTGCACATATCTGAGCTGCTGAGTGCCTGTTCAAGATCTTTATACGCTCTGAGAATACTGCGGTCCCATGGCCTACCACCAGAAGCGCTGCGTGAGGTCGCCAGAGCAACATCAGTTGCACGTCTCCTGTACGCTGCACCGGCATGGTGGGGTTACGCCTCGGGTGAGGACAGGGAAAGACTCGAGCGTATGCTGCGCCGGATGCGAAGACTGGGGTTTCTTCCGATG
Organism: Aporrectodea caliginosa; assembly: GCA_020284085.1. Lineage (NCBI taxonomy): Eukaryota > Metazoa > Annelida > Clitellata > Crassiclitellata > Lumbricidae > Aporrectodea > Aporrectodea caliginosa. The sequence continues at coordinate 29,669 of JACEVL010000528.1, forward strand.
AATGCGCTGACCTTTGAAGAGATGGCGGCCAGGGCGGATGGCGGATTGCTGCGGGCTGTGATCCAGAACGAGTTCCACGTCCAACGTGGCCTGTTCCCTCATGTGGCCGAGAGACGCTACAACCTTCGGCCCAGACGGCACCCGTTTGAGCTGCCCCTCAAAGACAATAAAAACTTCATACCTAGAGTCCTCTATGCTTGCGTTCAATGACTATATCCATTCCTCATTTGAACATTAACGTCAACTATGTAATGAGTAAAACAAACACCTATTATATTCATTTTCTATCAACTCTTTGACATTGTAACTGATTGCGGTGTGCCAATCAGAGTTGTCTTTCTCAATAAACGAATATAATTATACAACAGTTCGACACAGAACAGAATCTTAAACCAAATGTAGGCCCTGATTTGGATTTGAACACCTGACCTCTCGATTGACTGTCCAGCACACAAACCTTTGCACTATCGAGCACCGCAACATGCCTTAGTTAAAATTAGAATGTTATTTCAATTCTAAAAGGGAGATAATTAAGAAGTATATTGGTTTGATATTAAATTGGATATTTATGTTTAATTATCTTATAATCTATTTAACATTCGCTCTGATAATTAATTAGAGATGATAGTGGTCAAAGCGGGCAACAGGATTGTCACCAGTGGCGGCGCCAGGGGAGATAGGGGGCTTAGCCCCCCAACTGCGGCTCAGCCCCCAAAGTGGGAAATCACTGCAAATCACAGGGAGGAGGGTACAAAAGGGAAGGGCTTGGAGCTTTAGCCCCCCCAACCTGAAATCCTGGCGCCTCCACTGATTGTTACATCTGTTGACTGAATTGCGTTGTGCGTACATTGGAAAACTATCTGTGTTTCGTAATTTGCCCATAACGTTAAACTCTCTTGCCCACTGGAGAATTGAGTTTAGAATTATGCAATTTTATTTAATAGCAATATTAATGCAAAGTAAAACTTGATCTTCCCATTTGGTCTTACATGATCTTTTCACATTTCTGCTAGCATACATATTTGCATACCAGTACATAATTATGCACTCACATACATGTACACATATAAAAAGTGCATTGCCATCTGAATGCTGACAAGCTATGCCACAAATTCACTTTTCCCTGTATCCTGACAAATGTTTGCAATAATAAGAGCTGTCACCAACTCTTCTTCTTTCTTAGTTGTGACCTACCTCAAGAACTTTCCTTATCTCTACATATAAATTGCTCAACGTCTTCTAACTGTTTAAGAATTAAATTGACACAGTTCTTTGAATGTTTTTCCTTTCTTCAAACACAGTTATTTCAAACATATACTTCAATATCAAAGTTCTTATCAATACCACTCAACTGCAACTTCTAACATACAGCTCTCTACTGCATTAAAACAACTACTACACTGTATTGTTCAAATTCACTGTCATCAGCAGTTTCTAAGTTTGGCGCGCTAACTGCACGTGTAGAGAATCTATCGTCAGCCAATGTTTAGGCTACTTTAGGCCAAACGCCCACGAGCCGACAGCGCAACTAAGGCCTAAGACTAAAACCGCTTAACAATCGATACACATTATATATATATCAACCTAAAGAACACCTGTGCTCATTATATATGCAAAACATTTGTTCACATTACCTCCTTCCCTTTCTTTGGATTGAGCAAATTAAACTTAAAAATTTGCGAAATCATCATGTACTAAATTATGCAATAAACTTAATACTATACAAAACAGTAAAATAAACAATCTTATAATCTAGATAAACAATCTGCTACAACATTTAATCGTCCTTTCTTATAATTAACTTCTACATCAAAAGTTTGCAGTGCCAAAGCCCAACGCACCAGTTTAGCAGACTTAGACATAGATTCAGTCAGATAAGTTAAAGGATTGTGATCTGTAAAGATGTGAACTTTAGATCCAATGATTATCTCTTTTAACTTATTTAGAGCCCAAACAATAGCATAGGCTTCTTTCTCCACAGTTGCCCATCTCTTCTGGGTGTCAGTCAACTTCTGACTTATAAATGATACAGGGCGCTCTATTCCCTTATCATCCATCTGTGTTAGCACAGCTCCTACTGCAAAATCACTGCTATCACAGTACAAATTAAAAGGTTTTCCAACATCAAAAACATATAAAACAACTTTAGAGCGTACAGCATCTTTAAGTAAATTAAATGCCTGTTGATGTCTATCAGTCCAATCAATCTTATCTGGAACATGTTTGCTTGTCAAATCAGATAGAGGCTTCGCAATCTGTGCAAAATCTTTGATAAACTGTCTATAGTAACCAAAAAATCCCAGCAATTGCTTAACTTGTTTCTTCGTTTCTGGAGTTTTCAAATTAATTAAACTTTCAATTCTATCTGGATTCATTTGAATCGTTCCAGAACCAACCACATGACCGATGAACTTTACCTCACTCTTACCAAAGATACATTTCTTTAAGTTCAGAGTAATGTTATGCAGTCTCATTTGCATTAAATATGCATCTAAATGCTGTAAATGAATCTTCCAATCATCTGAATGCACAGCAATGTCATCTACATAGGGCTCAGCAAATTCATTTATAGGCTGTAAAACCATGTTAATTGCTTTAACAAATGTTCTTCCTGAGTTGATCATTCCGAAAGGAACACGAGTAAACTCGTACAGTCCATTGTGAGTAACAAAAGCAGTTTTCCATTGATCAGTTTGCTTAACAGGACAAGTCCAGTAAGCACTTCGACAATCAAAAATCGAGATCACATTTGATTTTCCAACTTTGTGCAAAACATCTTTTACAATCGGCATTGGATATTTACAATCCACAGTGAACGAGTTAATGTATCTGTAGTCGCAGGCAAGTCTCAGAGAACCGTCTTTCTTTTTAACAATAACCAGCGGACTTGCCATTCTGCTCGAAGATGGTTTTATAATGTTGGCTTGAAGCATTTCTTTAATTTGTCGTTCAACTTCTGCTCGATAGATGAGTGGAATTCGGTAAGCCATAAATTCTTTTTCACGAAATTCCGGTTTCAGTTCAATTTCATGTTCAACCAATGTACATAATCCAGGCTTTTCAGAAAATCGATCAGAATATTTGTTCAGTACTTCCAGCAATTGTTTTTGTTGAGTCAATGTTAAATGGTTAATCTGATCAGGATCAAGATTCAGTGAATTCTTTTCATCTTGCAAGTCATTCTTCGTCAACAACTCAACCACTGAACCAAAGTCTTCATCTTCTTCAACGATTAATCCACAACTCATTGCTCTTGTAATGTACTTTCTGATTTTATTTGCGTGAATTATCTTTCGACAATCGTCACCCATATCAATCAAATAAGAGTACTTTGACCTTCGTTGTATAACAGTACATGGACCATGCCATCGTGACATCAGTTTATTTGTTGAAGTCGGATACAACACAATAACTTTTTCACCCGGTTCAAATTCTTTATGTTTCGCTCTTTTGTTGTATTGATTCGTATACTGTAATTGCTTCTCTCGTGAATATGATTCTGCAAACAGTAATGCTTTTTCCATATTTGCTTTCATGTCTTTCAAGTACTTTTCTGGTTGGATTCCAATATGAGGTGGTAAATTAATTTCTCTTGTCCAACTTTCTTTTAGAATTGCCAGTGGTCCACGCGGAATCTTTCCATACACCAACATATAAGGAGCAATTCCAGTAGTTGCATTCGGTACTTCTCGTAATGCCCACACTGTAAACGGAATTACTTTGTGCCATTGCCTTGGATTGTCAACAATTACATGATGGATCATTTTCTTGAATGTTTGGTTCCATCTTTCTACTAATCCAGCTGCCTCTGGATGACCTGGCGTGTCAAATCTTGGACTACAACCCATTAAATTCAGAAATTCTCTTGTCAGACTCGCAGTAAAATTTGTTCCTTGGTCACTTGTGATCACAGAAGGTACACCAACGTTCATGAACAACTCCATCAAAGCATCACACACAGCTTTCGCAGTTAATGATTTCAACAGAAACACTGTAGGCCATCTGGTGCAAGAATCGACAATACATAAACAGTACTTGTGACCTGCAGCAGATGCTGGCTCGATTGGTCCTACACAATCCATTGTAATTCTTCTAAAGGCTACATCTTCTCTTGGAATTGGAGTGATAGGAACCCTGTCCATCACCAAACTTCTTGCCTTTAATTGACATTTCTCACATGATTTGCAAAATTTCACTATATCTCTTCTCATCTTTGGCCACGTAAAAGACAACTTTATTCGTTCTCTAGTTTTCTCTTCTCCAAGATGTCCTCCAAATACTGATTCGTGAGCCAACTCCATCACTTTCATTCGTCGCTCTTTTGGTAACACCAATTGATATATCGTTTGCTCTAATATTCGATATCTCTTGTACAGTAAGCCATTTACCACGCAGAATTCAGATTCTTTATCTGGTGCTAACGTCCACCATGCTTTCAATGATTCGTCTTGTCTCTGCTGTTCTTCGAATTTCTTTGCGTCTGCAATCTGCATCTGTTGTTCTTCGTCTTTCTCATTTTCTTCAAACAAATCTCCTATCGCCACATCACAATCATTATCCTCTTTCGTTTCATTTAGATTACCATTCTTGCATGCAGCCATCTCTTGTTCACTCATTTCTGCTGTTATTCCATCTGGCATTAAACTTTGTTGATCATCACTTTCGTTTTCCTCTTCACTTGAACTTTCAGTTTCACTTTCATCTTCGACTTCTACCACTTTCTTTCGCTGACTCTGCAATCTCGTCGTTACATTCGCTTGCACATCTCCTTGTATCATTTTCACTTGTGGCACGGCTTTAAGTTCTGCAATGATTTCTGGATGCAACAATTCAAAAATATGTAATCTGAATGTCAACCTCAGAAATCAAACGGAATTATACGGCGCACGTTCTCACAGCAGAGAGTCAGATACTGAGCAAATTAATTTACGCTCTTACGCCATATCCAGAAAGCTAATACAGTATCTTGAAAACGAAGTTGGTGACATGCTAATTGAATGCTTGAAGGTCATTGTTACATCCATTCAATAAACATTGCCGGTAAATCTCCCTCAGCTGGCGACTGTGTACGTCACATTTGTGAGTCATTCCTTTAGGGCTGACAACCTCATAAACTTCGTCGATGGCATTGGCCAAGTAATGGACCATCGTCTGTCAGCGTTGAATGTAGCTTTGCCAGCTCTCATGATAACAGAATAGTCACACCGCCAGTATTTACATCATCATAAGATGGGACCCACGTGGGCTCTAAAACGATGCTGCTGCTGCTGATGATGATGACGATGATGATGATGACAAATACGACGATCTCCGGTTCGGCGTAACATGGTACATGCCGTTACAAGGGCGCTTTGACAAGATAACACATTGCTAAGTCAGAAACATGATGTTTTAAAGTACCGTAATATGACTGAGTCTAGACTTAAATGACTCCAAGTGACGCCGAACGTATAGAAAGTGCAGCACCTGGGTCCAGCCACGGAGAAGGCACGATCGTCGAAACAGGTCTTCGATTTCCGCACTCTCAGATCACTCACTTCAGATCGCAGACAGGATCCTGCCCTCATTCATTCATTTATTCAGAAATTTTTTATAGCGCCCCTTAAAGAAGTCTTCTCAGAGGCGCTTCCTGTCCAGCAACGGCTAAACAGAGAAGACGTAGGTACAGTAGTTGGCAGAAAACAGGCATATTGGAGCGGGGCAGCAAGCGCAGCTCTAGCGGGAGCCCGTTCCAGGTGGAGGCAGTATGGTCCGAGGTATCCCGGCTCTGCACCGTGAAGAGACTTGTACACAAGCAAGGCAAGTTTGTAGTCGATAAGTTATTGCAGAGGAAGCCAGTGCAGCACGTCGCGAAGCAGTCGTGTGACGTGATCATAATTTCAACGACTGCATGCTAGCCTAGTTGCCAAATTCAGGACCGATTACAGCCTGCCTAGCAGATACCTGGGTGTACCCGCAAGTCGGCTGTTGTAGCGATCGACTTGAGTTACCACAAAGCAGGCAACCGCCGTTTTTGAGGCATCGAAAAGAAGTGATTGTGTGCAGCTCTTATTATTAGCCTCAGTTGGTGGAAGCATCTGCTCGCCAACTGTCTAACATGGTCCGTCATGTCGGCCTCTAGCAGTAGCAGGACACCAAGATTGCGGACATGCACCAGCAGGTCGCAAATGCAGACTTCCAAGGGGACCTTGCTCAGCTGAACACGCCGCTTCCGCGTTACACACCAAAGGAAGTCTGTTTTATTGGAATTTAGGAGCAGTCGGCTCGATCTCATCCAGCCTGTCAACTCCTTGACAATAAGCTGAGAAGATTCGGACCCCGGATCTGTCGTGTACAGTTGTGAATCGTCGGCGTAGAAATGAAACGAAAGACCTAGTCGAGAGGCAAGATCGTCAAGGTCTGCAGTGTACAGCAGAAACAATAATTGTCCAAGGACCGATCCCTGAGGTACTCCACAGAAAAGGCGACGCACAGACGACCTCTTTCTGTCAAACAGCACCACCTGACCCCGGCCTCGCACGTAGGAACATATCCATCCCAGCGCACAGGAACAGATTCCATAGGTGCGAGACAGGCACTCTATGAGTATATCGTGATCTACATTATCGAAGTGGCTCACAGCCTCACACAGACTGACTGCCGCCCACAGATCCAGGAGGCCGAGTCAGTTCCCACAACTGGACTGTGCTGTAATGTATTTTACTGGTGAATTTATATAGCCCTTACGGAACAAGCAACTCAGCAGTGCTCCTGGCATCAGAATATCACAGGTATAGACAACTCTTTCGGCAGTGAGTTGCAGCACTTCTGCCCCATAGCTATTCAAGCAGAAATAACAAAAGGATGATTGTTACAGGGATGTTACAGAAGTGTGGCACGGTAGCAGATTGGCTACAGCACTTGGCCTGTAACATGGAGAGTATGGGTTTGGGTCTCCCCCGAGATGGTTGCAGTGTACTGTAGGGACCCTGAGTAAGTTCATTGCTCACTATTGTTCAGTGCCATCGATTGACGCCTGATAGCGGTATTTAATAAAAACATTAATGCGTAAAAACAACAATAGTAATACTGACAATAATAGTAATATTGCAACAAATAACAATTTCGCTCATCCCCATTCATCAGCATTATCAATAAGTGCACCAAGAAGCCATGCTCTCTCACTGAAGACCCAGACACAGTCTGAGACTTTCGCTGGAGATCTGAAATCATCTGCACGTGAGAGTTAAAGTGTACAGCTGAAACTCCACTTACTGCAGCATCCAAACTCTCCAACTAAATAGAAGCCATGCGAGCAGGAACAAGAATAGCTGCCATCATGATTGTGACAATTATGGTCGCAGCTGTGAGTGTCAGTCTTGCTGCACTCATCAATATCTAAAAACAGAAAGAATTTAGTTCACTTGCAAGACCTTCATCTCAAACTCAAGCTTACTTCATTTAATTATCAACCTTCTTTCCTAAGGGGTTAACAGCAAATTGGAAGCTTTACAATGTAGTGTTACAAAAGTAATTTAGCAACTACATCACATTCACACCACTACAAAGATACTAAGCAACAGGGTTTTCTGTATATAAAAAAAGTAGGCGCCATGCCTCAAAGTTATCTCAGAAGAAATTGCTTTTCTTGGCAAAAGTAATTCTAAAGAGCCAATCTTTAAAACTGTTTATAGGGTTGCATCATTTTTGCTGATAATAATGTGTTTACACGTACTTTTTTCTCATACAAATGAAGATTACTTACTTAAGTCTCTTTATCAAGCAAAGAAAGAGGGTTGCATCATGGCTGGGGCATGCAAAGTCCCTGCTCATTAGCCATGCTTTAAATCAGGTTATGATGAACCTCAAATGCAAACACCATAATGTTGAAAATATGGTGAGAATATGACAAAACGCCCAAATGGGTTTCGTATGTTCCACATTATGGGCCCATATATATTCTGATTACATATTCTCACCAAATTATCAATATATTATGACCTTGCCGTCGAGGAAGCTTCAGCTGTACAATGATTTCTTCCACGCTTTGTACAGCCTACATAACATGTTTTGAATGTAGCTCCATGGAAATAATCCCAACTAAAGATGAAATTGTTATTCCTCTAGAATTCCAGCATCATATGGTCTCTCACGGTGACTGAAAAGTGCTACATATTCAAATTTCAGATACACACAATATGTGACTTTAGCTTCTTGCTTTTTCTTTTCCTCATGTCCGCAAGCGCTTTACTGTAATTCATTCTATTCGATCACGATTTGGCTTTGTCAGATCTGCTGATTTGTTTCTCTTTAGGTGGTGCTAAATAAATTAAAATTACATCTATTGAGACCTTGGTTAATGGAGCATTGAAGAAGTCAAGACATAAAGTAGCATACTATCCTAAGTTGGATATGGCCAAAACCACATGAATCTCCCCTTAGAGGATGGGTAAAGCACAAGTTTCACATTGACGACAAAATTCTGTTTCATAAAAAAAAGAAGAGCATTCCCTTTAGCTAGCTCTGAAGCAGCCGTGGGTACGAAGTGTTAGCGACTTCATTTTCTTAGCCTTGGAATCTGAAGAAGAAGAGGAGCAGCAGCAGTAGGAGGAGAGGAGGAGCAGGAGCAGGAGAAGCAGGAGCAGGAGAAGCAGGAGGAGGAGAAGGAGGATGAGGAGGAAGAGGAGGTGAAGGAAGAGGAGGTGGAAGAAGAAGAAGATGAGGAGGAAGAGGAGGACAGCAGGAGGATGAGGAAGAAGAGGAAGACATGGGAAAGGATGGCCAATCCTCTCCCTCATCGTGTGATTTTCCAACCGACAGTGTATGGTCACTGTACTCATCATAGCTAAGTTTGCTAGGGGCATAAGGATTCACATAAATCAGATAAATGTATATGAACCATTATACAAAGGCTGCTGAGATTTTAAAATCTCTTCCTTACATTATGCCTGGTGCTTCTTAAATATAGTTCCAATTCAAACAGGAGCTTTCTATACTTTATTAAATCATGCAAATATAATTTATACCTGTCCATTTACATCAATACACTCAAAAATATTCCAATATAATCATCCATAGGATCAAGGCATGTGCTCATTAGAACAGCCTTGGTTATGATGATAGTGTGTGGTTGTTGCCAAACTGTCTTAAACCTCTGAACAAACGAACAGATAAGCCTAAAAGAACAGAGGAAGTTTTACCGTCGCATTTTTTAAGGTCCCTGTTGAGCTGAAACCCAGAATTACAACTGCAGTTGTATCCACCAACTGTGTTATTACATTTCTGTTCACAGTCAGATGTTCCGTCAGTACATTCGTCAACATCTAGGGAAAAAAAGACAGAAACAAGATCTTTAAACTAACATCTGCTGTCACTTACTGGAAACAAGTGACTTCAAAGCAAATGTAAAAAGCAAAATATTAAAATGTTAAATGCAATAAATTTGCTTTGTCAGCTCAGACTGGAGCTAAGGGTGAAGTCAAGTACTTGACATTTGAAGGGCCTCTAATCGCCTTGGCCTTAATATGTGTCCTAGATAATGTAATTGAACTTAACATTTTCACAGCGCCTTTAAAGTACGTCTTGAAGTTGCTGCTCCTCTGCACTTGATAAGTGGTACTTACAAGCCCTCCAGTTGCAGTCATAATAATGAGGCTGGATGCAGTGATCGTTATACATTTTGAATATAACTTTCTTATTAAGCCCTTTGTTCAACAAGGCAGCTGTCCAGCAAAAACGGCCACAGCCTGTCGCACAGTTAGCGCTGTAGTGCGGACGTTCTCAAAGTGTTCATACGCTTTTGATGAAAATGTGCATAAGTCTACGTATATATAGGCCTACTATAATTGAGACACTTATTTATTTTACATGATCTGTGGTATATATATAGTCATTTTGCACATACACAGAGCTCGCTCAGCTCGGTCCAGCATAAATGTGAATTAGGGTGTCACTAATACGAAAGAGCTATAATAAAGACAAGAATAACTTAGTAATACCGGTGCAGTTATAACGTTCTTTACTTCTTGTTGAAATCCTATAGCCTGGCCTACATGAACAGACGAAGCTGCCTGCTGTGTTGTTGCAGTAGTGCTGACATCCTCCATTCTTAACAGCACATTCATCAACATCTAAGCAACAGTCCAAGCAAGTAAATGTCCATTAAACATGTAACAAACGCAATCCCTCTTTCATGATTGAAAATAAAGTAGCAACAAAAGTGAATCTAGATGAAGGCCATAAATCCAATTCAACTGTGTGTATATGTATATATATATATATTAGGGTGGCCCTTAGCATACAGCCAAAAATTCAAAATCATAAAATTTAGTCTGGCTTACGTTCAATCCATGCCAATTATAGAAATAAAATTCTGTGACAAAAAACTTTGAAATTGTATAACATTTAGGGGTGGCCCTCGAGCTCTGAAATTTGTTATGTAATACGATTTTGCGATTTGAATCACAACATTTTAAAAAGTTATTCAGAACATTCACTGTCACTCAGTCTTTCACTAAGTTGGCTAAGAAATATACTAGCTCATTCATTCATTCATAAATTCATTCATTCATATATTTACATAGCGCTCCTTCAAGAGGACTACTCAGAGGCGCTCCCGACTCCAGCACGGCCAAAACGTACAGTTTTGAGTTTAGTAAAGAAAGCTTCAGTAAGAGTCCCAGGGAGCAGGCGTATCTCCTGGAGGAGCCGTTCCAGACCACTGGGCCTACCACGGGAAAGGCTCGATTCTTGCATACCAAGCACCTGAGACAGTTTCTTGGAGTTAGTTGTGCAGACCTTTTCGAGACCTCTGGTGCCAAAAACTGCATCTTACTTCACACTGGGTCTTATACGCGGACGATCTTGAGCTAACTCTTCCATTGCAGCAATCATCAGTTTCTTAGAGTCATTGGATACTGTTGGGTCAAAAAGGGCAAGCCCAATAGGCTCTTCAGACAGATACCATAGATGAAGACTAGCTTCTTGCTTGTAGCAGCAGAAATTGTTGTATGTGGGTATATTAGAAGTTCTTCCATGAGAGTCAAGTTGGCGAAGTTATCCAAGCTCTAAAGTAGACAACAACCGAAAAAATGGCAATATCAGGAATGCTGCGTTCTTCTGCAGCAGTCTTCTTGAAAAGACCACATCTTTATCGTGTAGATAACGTTTGCCATCCATCGTGCCCAATGCATAGCGCCAAGCATTCGAAATCGAATTCCACGAGCTGGAACATCTCCAAGAAAGAGAACTGAGAGCTCGAGAAATTCTCTCTCATTGTCTCGTGGATGTTCAGTTGCCAGATGTTATGAGCAAATTCCAGGACGTCAGAACGGCGTGGCCCAACAAAGATTCGACCGATGGGTCTGATGAGGCTGTCTGAAATCTTTCGCTTTCAATGAATTGCCAGCAGTCTTGAAACCTCTTGAAAAGAAGATTATCGGTTCCAGTAGAAGTTCCAATGGAAGTTTTTTGGAATGCAGCCCCATCAAGTAGTTCCATAACATGGTGGCGACATGCCAGAAAAAGGAGATCTTTATTCAGTTCCTGCTCCATCAAGCAACATGCACCTGAGCGATGACCTGTGTCACAGCCTGTCGTATCGAAGCACAAGCTGTTGCTTGCCCATGGCTAAAACGCTAGCCTTGGCCTTCATTGGCCCTGCACTGGCCAAGTGCCCTTTTTCGTTGTCTCAAGACCTCTTTTTTCTCTTTTTTTGTCTCAAGACCTCTTTTCTCTCTTTTTTTCTCTGGGTCTCTCGCACTGGGAGCGCCTCTGATTGGTGTGCACTGCGAGAGGCGCTATATAAATTGATAGGTACAATACAAAGCGAAAACCTGATACTGATTATTCCACTCTTTCAAACACTGGACGACTTCTAGGGCTGAGCCTGTTCCTGAGGATAATTTTGGAATGCCCAGTAACTGTTCAACTCTTACACCTGAGATAAGAACTGGAAAACGATCAACATGTCTCACGTGATGTCAAATCTTCCAGTAACTTCCCGTCATAATGAACGGTTAAAAGAACAATACGGCTGTTCGACTTGGTGGTTCTGTTGCTTGCCCTGGCTCGTTGACTGGGATCTCGGTTGCTGTTCAAAGTGTTGACATCTTAACCAAGGCTGGAAGCCACTTCGCTAAGAACGAATGTAGCGTTCCTTGACGAAATCTTGGTTCTAGCCAAAGCCGACGTCAGACCAGGAGACAGAATATTGGATGTGGCTCGTTTAGGTGCAGATACTTCATTGTCACTACTGTTAGTATCACCGGTTTTTTCCTTTACAATCAGCATCAGTTCCATCAGTTTCTTTACTTAATTCTGCATCACTTGATGAGGAATCAGTATCCAGAACTACCTGCCTGGCTTGTATAGCCTGCGAGCTCCTCCTGTGATAGTTTCTTGCGCCTCTGGAAGTTTACTCATGCATTATTCAAACTTGAGAGCTCCAGGGCCACCCCTAAAAATTGACCAATTGCAAAGATTTTTTGCACATAGTGTTTTCTTCATAATTGGAATAGATTGGAAGGCTGCCACAAGATTATTTTGAACTTTCATTTCTAAAGGGCCACCCTAATATATATATATATATATATATATGCCGTAGCATGTAATAACGACTTTGACAACTATGCGGTCAGTCAGTGGTGTCCCAGGAAAATGAAGTGATACTAATAAGTTGATTCACCAACAAATAAGTGCCTTTACTTCAAGATGTGCTATGATGCAAAGAAATTCAAGTTTGCTAGTAAATATCATTTCACAACTGGAGAAATCTTACTGGAACCTTGAGTCTCTTTAAGTCCCTAGGACTATTATCAATTTATGATATCTATAGGATCCAGCTGACTCTCTTAATGTTTCAACATTATCTGGGTATCCTTCCTTCATTGTTTATATTTTACTTTACTGAAAATGCTACACTGCATGATTACAACACTCGCTTCAAAACACAACTACTGTTCTGAGGTCTGAAGGACTAAGGTCAGACATTTTTTACTAAGAGTCAAAGGCCCACAATTCCTAAACTCTTTAGATCCCTACACCCGTGCATCATATTCGTTAATAAATGCATTTTTGATTAACGATTATTAGTAATACAACATGCCATAAATTACTGTATCAGCTAAATGTATTTTGAGTGTTGGATGATGCATATGTTACAATTATTGTTCATCTCATTAAATAATAGAGATAACTAGATGAGCTGCATCAACTTCTTCTCAGCATGAATCATCTGTTACATCAGTAGCAAGTTTGTAAGTTCGTGTACGCTTTACTTTAGTTTAATTAAGTTTGTTGTTATATTTCCTTGCTATTGTTTACATTCCAGTCTGTGTAATTGTAACGGTTACTAATAATTGTTCATGTATTCGATTCAAACTCAATAGACAATTTAAACAAAAACAATAAACAATAACAAAGAGAACAAGGTAATGCCTTCTAGTGTTGCATATTCTTGCAGTGTATACAAACAAAATTCACCCAACAGGTAAAGTACCTCCTGATCTCTGCCTTTAATTGAAGAGGATTCGCTCTGATCAGTACTTCATTAATCTAAATTAGCTATTCCAAATTCACTAGCGCAAACTCAATACGCAATGCATATAAATATAAGTCAGGTGATAGAATCAACAGAATAATAATTACCAATGCAGTTGAATTCATTTTGAAGTTGATAACCAGTGTAGCAGGAACAATTATACCATCCATAAGTGTTTCTGCAATTCTGATTACATTTGGATGTTGTACGATTACATTCGTCAATATCTAACACCAGAACAATTTTAAATTTTGTGCAACATTTGTAAACAAAATGCGGCCTTAATTAGTTTTATGTAGATTTTCAATGTAGCATAATTTATGACACAACCATGAATAATCTTGTTAAATTTTCTTCTTAAAAAAATGTGTTTTAAAGTAATGTCTCCGTTTATTACAAACATTAGAAAATTAATTTCTAATAAACTTTCAGCCATTGCTATAAAGTATACATAATTATTAGTCATTTCAATACTTATCTTACAGTCCTCTCCCTTATCACCTGTTCTGCCACCAACAATTTACTCATTTTATAGTTGATATTGTTAATATTGTTAGGAGGCACTGCATGTCTCAAAAATCGTAAAATATCTTTCTGTATGGTAAGAATTTGATTCATAAACCTTTAAGTGGATAGTCTACGATGTTAACCACTATTCCACATAGTGCACTTCCTAAATCTTCCTATTGAAGTTTTGTTTTGACAGAAACAGCATATAATGCAGCGCTGGCTGCATTTTTGCAGAACGAAACAATTCATTATTTTAGTTCCAATTGACAATCTCCAGAGTATCGGTCAGAACTCAACCTGTAACTGTGAAGTACAGTTGTCTCTAAACAGTTATAGGGTCTTGTTGGTGAAGTGGGCAGAACGTCATGAGCTCTACCGTCATTTCTCCAGTTTGAAGAGCCAACAGAACGCCTGGGGTGTTGAAGCGATTGTTGTTCTTTGACCAAGTCAAGAATTTTGAAGTACTTGCGAAGTTGAAGATTTGGATTATTGTATTCCCTAGTAGACCAAAATAATGGGCATAACATGCATAGTTACCGACTCATTTAAATCATTTGGCAGACAGCGTTTGCGTTTTGCTCTTGATGAAAACGTCAATATCATCAGTGCATCCACAGCCTGAAACTGCAGGAAATGAAGACAAAGTATCTGTGTTTTCCAGCAATTTCTTGTATTCGTCTTCCAAGCAAAGTGCATATTCAGTTGTATATGTGCATCCACAAGATTGAGATCTGGACTCTGAAGTACCTGGCTCAGTTTTGAAATTGGGCAGAGAATTGCTTGCAAAACTGAAACTGTTGATTGAAACTTGTCACCTAAGCTTTTAGCAACAGAACCGAAGTCCATATATGTAAGTGCTGATCGGATTACCGGAAGTTTTTTATGGAAAATACACAAGTTTCGTTTACTGGCGTACGAAACGAGTGTTCACTTTTCAACCAGCTTAGCTTTCTCGGTTATAAGCCTAATTGTATTTGACTCAGTTTCAGTTATAAAATTCTGACTGAGAAGCAAGGTCACTAACTGCTTCTTTGTTCACCTTTTTCCACTCGACTTTCAGCTACAGGAAGCTCTTGTTTTAGTAAATAGCGTTCCATTATTCCAGTTCGTTGAGGCGAAGATGAAATACAACTATGAAACAATCAACTGCAGCAGAACTGCCATAAGCTGCATTACTCATCACAAGCTGTAGATTGTGCGATAAACACCATGTATATAATGCTTTTGGGCATGTTTGAACCACCATCATATCCTTGAGGACCTTGACAGACCAGAATGTTTAGATCCAAACCCAATTGCTGTAGTAGTACATCCAGAATTATATCCAAGAGCGCTTCTGCAGTTGATGACTTTGCTTCTATCATAACAATTATATTCTCTTCCGGAATTCCATTCTCGTAATTTGTGTATCTAAAACTGATTGCAACCTGCATATTTGGTGTCGGACTGTTAGTCAAGGAAAATGTACCGCACCAACTGTACGAACTGCCAGGCTCCAGTCATTGTCCTAAGTCTTTCGAGAGTCTGTTCATCAGAGTATCATTGAAGAAAATTACCTGTATTGTGGGAGTGGTATATAGGCCACCGGGTACAAACCTAGAGGAGTTTCGCGCTGAAATGGATCAGCTGTTAACCACATTAGCATGCGGAGACAAGCATATTATTATCTTAGGAGACTTCAATGTGGATTTACTAAGAGTTGTAGATCACAGTAGAACAAATTCTTTCTTTAACACTATGACAGCCCATAACCTTCTGCCTACCATAACTAGGCCTACAAGGATTACTTCTTACTCTGCATCCTTAATTGATAATATTTTTACAAATATCTGGCCCTCGATTGTTGAATCTAAGATCATTGCCTCGGATATATCTGATCACCTTCCTATTTTAACTTGTTTTAACTTTGAAACTCATAATAAGGGGTCCATTCAAAATTCTGTCTCCAGATTAATTAATGATGACAGGAGGAAAGTGTTCAACGCTTCTCTTATAGATGCTGACTGGAGCTCTGTAATGGATGCTTGCGACTGTGGCGATGCTAATGGTGCATATGACCGATTTCTAATTCAATTCAAAGATCTCTATGATAAAGCTTTTCCCATAGTGAGTAGAGGGAGTAAGGATAAATTACGATTTAAACAACCATGGATGACGAGAGGCCTTTTAAAGTCGAGTAGAAAGAAAGCGAACCTTTATTTAAAGTATGTAAAAAAACCTACCTCTGCTAATAAAAGAAAATTTACTAAATATAGGAATAAATTTAGAGCGATTAGACTAGCCGCTGAAAGAAACTACTATGAGTATGAATTTAGTAAAAATTGTCATAATTTAAAAAGAACATGGAATCTCATCCGTTCTATTATAAAGTTAGGGGAACGAGATAATAAGATTACGTCACTAAAAATTAATGGAAGTAAGAATGAAACTCCAGTGGATATGGCAAATGAATTTAATAGATATTTTGCTGATATAGCCCATTCTCTCGCTGAAAAAATGCCAAATTCGCCCCACTCCTTTACGCAATATTTGAGCTCTCCCTCATTTAATTCTTTTGGGCTTATTCCAACTACATCGGAAGAAATTATAAATCTAAGTCGTTCTCTGCGCTTAACTCATAGTAGCGGGGTAGATGGAATTGATCCAGCTATTGCTAATCCCCATATAGCTGTAATAGCCCCCCAATTAGCTGAAATTATTAACTGCTCATTGAACTATGGAATAGTCCCTCAGGCCATAAAAATCGCCAAGGTTGTCCCTATATTTAAGAAGGGTGAAAGTGATAATCCAGCAAATTACCGGCCTATATCCATTCTTCCTTTCTTTTCAAAGTTTTATGAGAAAGTCATGTACGACAGGCTCGGTAAATTCATTGACAAGTCGCATATTCTTTTCCACTCCCAACACGGATTTCAGTCGGGCCGCTCCCCTCTGATGCCTTTAACAAGTATGCATGACAAAATAACTCAAGCCTTTGAAAATAATGAATATTCTATCGGTATATTCTTTGACTTGGCTAAGGCCTTTGATACCGTTAATCATAATATTCTCCTTAATAAATTAGCTAATTACGGTATCAGAGGCACGCAGCTTGATTGGTTTAGAAGTTATTTTGAAAATCGTTATCAATGTGTTTCTTGTAACGGCACACTGTCCGATCTGCGTCTTGTCAAGCATGGAGTCCCGCAGGGCTCAAATCTAGGACCCCTCCTTTTTCTTCTTTTTATAAACGATCTACCCAATTCATCCTCCATTTTAACGTTTATTTTGTTTGCGGACGACACAAACGCTTTCTATTCCCATACTTCGTATTTGACTCTAACGAAAATTGTTAATGCGGAACTTCAGTTGGTTGCTGAATGGTTTGCTGCAAATAAACTATCTTTAAATTTAGAAAAAACATCTTTCATCCTATTTAAATCCAATAAAAAGAAATCTCCCCCAAGTGGCTCGATCGTATTGTCAATTAACGGGTTAGCTTTATCCCAGGTCGTTTCGACAAAGTTCCTCGGCGTATACGTTGATCAGCATTTAACCTGGACTGACCACATTAAATTTATTTCTGCAAAAATAGCAAAAAATGTTGGCATCCTGTCCAGAGCATCTCATCTGCTTCCAAAATGTATTCGATCTCAACTTTATTACTCGTTAGTATACCCTTACTTCACGTATTGCAATTTAGTATGGGCCTCTAACTATACCTCAAGATTAAATAAATTAGTACTACTGCAGAAGAGAGCGGTGCGAATAATTGCTAGGGCTCCCCGTGGCTCGCATACTGGCCCATTATTTGCAGACCTCCAGATTCTTAGGTTTTGTCAGATTAATAAGCTTCAGGTGTGTGATTTCTTCTATCGCTTTGACCACAACCTCCTACCGAACGTTTACCGGTGCTTTTTCCAACAAGGCTCCGACATACATCCATATTATACTAGAAACTCTAGATCGTATCGTAGCGTACAGGCACATTCTAACTCTCGTAGATTCTCCATCAGATTTATGGGTCCCGCAATCTGGAACTCGCTTCCTCTAAATATTAAACAGGCACCAAATTTACACATATTTAAAAAATGCTGCGATCATATTTAATCAATGAGAACTAAATTAAACACTCTATTGGGTTAAATAGTTGTCAGTAGTTAAGTAGTAGTTAAGTTTAGTAGTTAAGAGTCATATGTTTTGAACTAATATTGTTCCCTTTGCAAGTTTAAGTTTTGTAGTCTGTTTTAAGACACGTACTTTAAGTTATCTGTTCCGTCCCTATTTACTACCTGGTAATTGGGGTCCCTCCTCTAAGCGGGATTCTTATCCCTTCTGGGGCCCCGTTGTTGCCTGCGTTCCAATGATTTGTTTTCTTTGCTGAGTTTATGTTTGTCTATTGTTTGCATTATATTGATTTGCTGTGTTTATGTTTGTATATTGGTTCACAAAGGTTTCAATAAATAAAAATGAAATGAAATGAAATGAAATGAAAAATTGGTCATTTCATGGCGACCAATATTCCTCTTACTTCTAGTAACTACAAGGACTATTTAAAGGACCCCAATCCTAACTCTCTCTTTTTTGCTCCTACCAACGAATATGAGATCTTTAATATTATCTCTGATCTTAAGTTAACTAGCCCTACCACCTCTTCAGATTTCTCTGTTCAGCTGCTTAAACGTTATGCTTCCTATTTAGCTTTGCCGTTGGCTCATTTGATCAACCAGTCTATCGGCCAGGGCATTGTTCCTGACTTAATGAAGATTGCCAAAGTTATTCCTATATTCAAATCTGGTAGCTCTCAAGATATGACTAACTATCGTCCCATATCGACTTTGACTAGTTTCTCTAAGATACTTGAAAAGATTGTTCATAAAAGATTATATGATTTCTTAGACGTGAACCAGATTTTATATGATAACCAGTTCGGTTTTAGAAGGAATCATTCCACTGCTTTGGCTATTCTTGAAACCATTGACCGTATTTCGGAATCTATGGATTCTCATAAACAAACACTGGGTGTTTTCCTCGATCTTTCTAAAGCCTTCGATTCGATCCGGCATGATATCCTTTTGGACAAACTGTCACATTATGGCATTCGCGGCTTACCATTAGAATGGTTTGGTTCTTTTCTTACTAACAGATTCCAGTTTGTCTCTTATGCTGGCGCCATTTCTGATCTACTTCCCATTCTCTGTGGGGTTCCCCAGGGGTCCATACTTGGCCCTCTGCTTTTCTTAATTTATATTAATGACGTTTCTCATTCCTCTAAGACCCTTACTTTTATACTCTTTGCTGATGACACGTCTGCCTTTCTTTCCTCATCCAGAGTGCTGCATCTTTTCCAGGACATGACTCTCGAACTTAATCATCTTTCAACTGACTTACTTGACTTATGGCCTTGGCGATGCTCCCGCACGCATAAGCCGCTCGTTTATGGAAGACCTCCATCCTTCTCTGTTGTATGCCCTGTAAATAGTTGTGTCTTCCATTTTGAGTTTCATGATCAATGGGGTGAAGGCGACTGATCAGGTCTCTCCCTCTTCCTTGGTTCAGATTTAGCCGGAACCTAGTTCCGTTTCCAGGACATGACTCTCGAACTTAATCATCTTTCCAACTGGTTCTGTGCTAACTTTTTATTACTTAATATAAAGAAATCTAATTATGTTTTGTTCAGTGGTCCTAGGACTACCAACACTGACCTAAATATACAACCCCTACTAATAAATTCTGTTGAACTGAAACGTGTTCCTAATGTAAAATTTTTAGGTGTTATTCTTGACGAACACTTGACTTGGCATGACCATATTTTGATGATTAAAAACAAAGTATCTAAGGTGGTGGGCATTATTAACACACTCAAGTGGAAGCTGCCTACTGGAATCCTAAGGAATTTATATAATTCGCTTATGCTGCCCTACTTAACGTACTGTACTACTGCTTGGGCTGGAGGCTCTCCAAATCGCCTTAAACCTATTTTTTTACTCCAGAAGAGATTGATTAGAATCATTGCGGGTGTACATTACCTTGCCCATAGTTCCCCACTATTCAAGTCTCTCAATTTACTCTCCATATATGATATTTATCGTCATCAACTGGCCTCTCTTATGTATAGGCATCAGTCGGGTCTTCTTCCTTCCATATTTAAAAATTTTTTCACGAAGAGGGGCCTTATTGTAGCGAAATATAACTTATCAAATCTATTGTTAGTTTACTTAATTAATTAATTAATTTCTAAGGTTAGGATAAGATAGTCAATTACGAGTGGCATTTAGTTAATTCATGAGTGGCTTTCATTAATACGTAATTAACTGCCTAGCGAACCGTTAAAACAGCGTTAACGGCTCCATGACGTAATACGATTTATCCAAGCGTTACCGTGACGACGTAATGAAGGAACGAATAGAAATGCGTTGAGAGAGGACTTGAAATTTGGAGTTCAAGCGAGTTGGACGATTAGAGACGTTCCTGCGATTGGAAGGACGTTTTCGGTGAATGAATCGTCAGTTTCGAGGTTCTAGATGACTATGCATCTTGCGATGGATGATAGCATCGTCGTGGCGGACTTTTAATCGAAGTTAGGAGTAACCGTTGAGCATAAAAGGGCCGACGAGTGATCCTTTCGATAAGTCTACATGGAAGCGTAGAACGGTTGAGTTGTCGTCGTTTCTGCGTGTGGATGATTTGAACTGCGGATGTTTACGAAGGATTGATTAGTCTTCGTACAGCAACTTTAAAGCAAACGATACGGATTTATCTAATTCCGGTTTGTCTGTTGTTGTGACGATCCTTTTCAACAACTACTTCGACGTTGGAAGAACTGATTGGAAGACGAAGCATCGTTACGATTACATGTCTTCGCCGCGACTCTTCAGAAGAAGATTCATCTCCGTTGAAATACATATCCTTCGACGAAACCTACTCCTACATTGAAACCAGTTTCTACGAACTCTACTGCGATGTCATCGAAGCGAGACTGAAGTTATCTGAAGGATCAGATAAGCTCATAAAACATAATTATATTATTTAATAAATAATGCCACTCATAGGTAGATAGGTATTTATTTGAATTGTATGTCAATTGATTGTCTTTCTAATTAACACAATACAAGACTTTTCTACAAAAGATGCCTAGTGTTTCCTATAACCTTATTTGAAGTAATGTAATGTTCTACTCTGCCATTACGGACGCAGCAAAAAGGCGACTAATCCACATTAGGGCTACATTATGGGGGCTCGTCCGGGATTTTGAGAGACTTTGCTAACTCAAGTAAACTATTAGTTAACTTGCACTAGCGTTGTAGATTTGTGCTTTCTGTAAAAATTAGAGACGATTTATTTGAATTTTAACGGCACGCACACTTGACATTTTAAACGGTGCAATAAGCCATTGAACATTTAACGTTACGTCATAACGTTACGTCATAGACATAGATTATATATTGTAACTAAGAGGTTGCATACAGATCTTAGGTAAGATTTGAGAATTTTATAAAGCGCAAGGCTTTTGATTAATTACTTGGTTGAAATAAAGTAAACAAGTAAGATGTCGGCTACTGATTATCAACAGTTAATTCAGGTAGGTCGAGACATGGGGATGGAAGGAAACGAACTGAAAAGCTTCGTGACAGAACGACAAGCTGAACTGAGAGAAGAGAGAGCCAAAGAAAGAGAAGATAAAAAGGCGAGAGAATTATTAGAAGAGGATGAGCGTGCTAAGCGCCAATTAGAGGAAGATAGAGCTAAGCGGCAAGCAGAGGATGAGCGTGCTAAGCGCCAAATGGAAATAGAAGAAGAGCGAGCTAAGAGGCAAGCATGGATGAGCGAGCTAAGCGCCAAATGGATTTTGAGTTAAAGAAGCTTGAGGCAGAGATTAAAGTCAAAGAGATTGAAGCAAGGGCAGTTTCTGATCGTAGGCAAAACGGAGAACATAACGGTATGTTTGTAACTGATAGGGAAGAGAGAAACGGTGGAAATTATGGAAGAGGAATTAGAGATATTAAGTTTCCCAATTTTAATGAAAATAAGGATTGCCTTGACGCGTATTTGCTCAGATTCGAGAGGACAGTTGAAGCCTATGAGATACCACAAGAAATTTGGGCTTTGACACTAGCTAGACATCTCGAGGGAAAAGCTTTGGAAGTATACCAGAGGTTAACTTCTAGAGAAGCACAAGATTATAACTGTCTAAAAGAGCAATTATTAAAGAGATTCAGACTAACTGAGTGTGGCTATAGACAGAGGTTCAAGGACAGTCGTATCGAGGTCGGAGAATCTTGTTCCCAGTTCTTAGAGCGTCTAAGGAGGTATATCCAACAGTGGTTATCCATGGCAGGATTCGAGAAGGATTACGAAGGATTGGAGAATTTGATTTTAAGGGATCAGTTCTTCTCAACGTGTTCCATGGAATTGAAGACATTCCTCACGGAGAAAGGAAAGATCAGCCTTAAGGAAATGCTAACCCATGCTGAATCTTACATAGAAGCTCATGGTTACAAACATGGAGACATGACAATGAAACCCACAGTAAGATTTCCTCAGGACAGGAATCAAAGTAGAGGTTATGAAGAAGAGACTAAAGACAAAGTTGTTAACACAACAAATAGAAGTAGAACTGAAACTAGATTTGGCGAGGAGACCAATTTCAATAAGTTTGGAAACAGAGCATATAGCAGAGAAAGAGGACAATCTGTTGAACATAAGATTGTTTGCTATTTGTGTGGAGGTCAAGGTCATAAGGCAAGTCATTGCCCGAATAAGCTTAAAGGTGTTGTCAAACACACGACAGCAGCCATACAAGTAGTACAGAATAGCGCGTATAAAGTGAAAAATGGAATACTTAAACAAGATACAAGACAGAGACCAGAAGTGAGTGATATACAAACGACTCCGATATGGGATGAGGTACCGGTATCGATTAACAGGGTGGCGAGTGCCATTGTAGCAATTGATGGCAATCCATTGAACCTGAACGAAGAAGAAAAATCAGTTAGAGTTAACGGAAAGGAAGTTGAGTGCATTTATGATTCGGGAGCAACATGCTGTGTCGTGAAGAGAGCACTTATAGACAAGTCAGATTTGACAGGGAAGGAAGCAATGTGTACACTGATAGATGGAAGTACACGTTACTATCCAACAGCTAATGTTGATGTAGATAGTGAATATTATACTGGGCAGGTGGAAGCCTTAGTGATGGATAATCCAGTGAAACCTATGATTATTGGAAAAATCAGTGGAATCAAGTACATGTTGAGTAAAGATAAGAAGAGTGATGCATTACCCAACATTTGCAATGAAACGAAGAATATACAAAGAGACAGAGGTGAAATATACACGGACTTAGAAACACAGAGGCATAGGTCAACGGGTGTAGATGACGTCACAGATAAGCCGATTGTAAGAAATGACGTACATTCAACGGTCGTTACTGGAATACGGTCATCGAGGAAGAGGAATAAAAAGCGTAAGATTACTAAATCAGCTGAGACGATAGAGGTCAAAGAAACTTCTAGTGATATTGAGATATTGCGAGAGGAAATAAAGAATGCATATGATTGCATATTAAAATTAAAAGAACGCATTGATCAAACTTGTGTAAAGGAACCGAAGGTGACGAACAAAGTGAATGTCAAAAATAAAAAGAATCATGACAGAGGAGATGAAGTTGATAAGAAGTCAAGTGTCAATCATAAAGAAATACATGATACAGAGACTGTTGCCTTTGTATCAGCTGTAGTACATGATGGAGGGATAGGACTGAAAAGAGAGGAAGAAATTCTAGAGCTCTACAATAGTGAGCAAACAAAAGATTACAGTGATGTAGACAAGAATCCTAATCTGTATGAGAAAATAGATTTTAGTGGACACACACTTAGAGACAATAATATAAGTCCTAAGGTGGAATTGGTTGACAAGATTGTGGACAGACCGAGGCCGCAAACTAAGAAGCAAGTGAGAAGCTTTCTGGGGGCAGTAAACTACTACCGAAAGTTCATTCCACACTGTGCTGAACTTATGGCGCCTTTGTCTGATCTGACTAAGAAGTTGTCACCGAATGTAGTAGAGTGGAATCCAGAATTGGATAAGGCCTTTAAAGAGTTAAAGGAAGTATTAGCTAAGGCACCAATTTTGAAGCTGCCTGATTTGAACAAAGAGTTCGTTATTCAGACAGATGCTTCAGGAGTAGGACTTGGGTGTGTTCTGATGCAGAACTATGATGGTATTAACCACCCAGTCGCTTATGCAAGCAGGAAGTTGTTGGAAAGAGAAAGGCGATACTCTGTGGAGGAAAGAGAGTGTCTGGCTATTATGTGGGGAATTGAGAAATTCGACAGGTATTTGTTTGGAAAGCAGTTTGTGATCGAGACGGACCACTGCGGATTGCAGTATATGAGAGAAGGACGAATGAAGAACGCAAGGGTGATGAGATGGAGTCTTGCCCTGCAGAATTATAGCTTTAAGGTGAATTACATTAAAGGATGTAATAATGTAATATCCGACTATCTCAGTAGGGGTCTGATATAGGAAGTAGATAATTTAATAGAAACCTGTAGGAATATAAATATTTATATAGAATAGGTATGTAGCATTGTTGTTGTTGTTTTATACATGTAGTTTAGATAATAATATAAGTAATTAACAAGTAGTTTGATAAGAAGGTTAGGTAGATAAAGCCTGTAGACAGTCTTTAAAAAGAGGGGCCTTATTGTAGCGAAATATAACTTATCAAATCTATTGTTAGTTTACTTAATTAATTAATTAATTTCTAAGGTTAGGATAAGATAGTCAATTACGAGTGGCATTTAGTTAATTCATGAGTGGCTTTCATTAATACGTAATTAACTGCCTAGCGAACCGTTAAAACAGCGTTAACGGCTCCATGACGTAATACGATTTATCCAAGCGTTACCGTGACGACGTAATGAAGGAACGAATAGAAATGCGTTGAGAGAGGACTTGAAATTTGGAGTTCAAGCGAGTTGGACGATTAGAGACGTTCCTGCGATTGGAAGGACGTTTTCGGTGAATGAATCGTCAGTTTCGAGGTTCTAGATGACTATGCATCTTGCGATGGATGATAGCATCGTCGTGGCGGACTTTTAATCGAAGTTAGGAGTAACCGTTGAGCATAAAAGGGCCGACGAGTGATCCTTTCGATAAGTCTACATGGAAGCGTAGAACGGTTGAGTTGTCGTCGTTTCTGCGTGTGGATGATTTGAACTGCGGATGTTTACGAAGGATTGATTAGTCTTCGTACAGCAACTTTAAAGCAAACGATACGGATTTATCTAATTCCGGTTTGTCTGTTGTTGTGACGATCCTTTTCAACAACTACTTCGACGTTGGAAGAACTGATTGGAAGACGAAGCATCGTTACGATTACATGTCTTCGCCGCGACTCTTCAGAAGAAGATTCATCTCCGTTGAAATACATATCCTTCGACGAAACCTACTCCTACATTGAAACCAGTTTCTACGAACTCTACTGCGATGTCATCGAAGCGAGACTGAAGTTATCTGAAGGATCAGATAAGCTCATAAAACATAATTATATTATTTAATAAATAATGCCACTCATAGGTAGATAGGTATTTATTTGAATTGTATGTCAATTGATTGTCTTTCTAATTAACACAATACAAGACTTTTCTACAAAAGATGCCTAGTGTTTCCTATAACCTTATTTGAAGTAATGTAATGTTCTACTCTGCCATTACGGACGCAGCAAAAAGGCGACTAATCCACATTAGGGCTACATTAATCCACCGATAAAATACACGTAAGAAGCACGATTATCGATCTGCTTTATCTAGAATTGGGGCGCGCTCTTCCTCGGTTCGTATCACGGGTCCTAAACTATGGAATTCTATTGATCCTTCTGTACGATCTGCCCTTTCTCTTTCATCCTTTAAATATACTTTTAAATCCTTATTGGTCTCTCAGTACTCCTAAATTATCCTACTTTACTCGAAACTAATATTGTTGACTTCTAGTGTTCCTTTTCCTGATGTAGCCTTTCTGTTTTTGGTTCTAGTACCCACCCTACCCATCTAGTTTTCCTACCTATGGGGATGACTCGATAAGCACTTTGTGCTTCTTCTCCTCATTAGTTGTTATTCTATCGCTTATGAACTGATGTATCTTATCATTGCACTGTTTATACTATACACATTAACTTGTCTAATTAACATTTCTGAACATTGTTTTAGTGTATGTTATGTTTCTTCTATCGAGTTCTTGCTGTACACTGATTCAAATAAAAAATAAATAAATAAATCCAGTATTACACTAAAAGGTTTGTTTTTCCCGATTATGGGCTGGAGTATTTGGTCGATGAGTAGTTGATCAGTCACTAGGCCCTATAGGCTATGTATGAAAACATTTTGAATTTTCCACGTCTTATATGTTGCATTTTTGGAGATGTCGACATGAATTTGTCGGTTACCTATCGATAGTCCGAAGGTTCGATAATCCGAAGGTTCGATAGTACGAAGGTTTCATGATTAAACCGTATTTTATGTTGCTAAATTATTTGATACTGTCACTTTAAAATGGAAGCTGGATTGATGAAACAATTGTTTCCCTAAATGGAAGTCGGGTTGATGAAAACATTTATGTGTTTAAATAGAAGCTGGATTGATCGAAAAAAATCCCGTCAATAGAAGCTGGATGGATGAAACTAAGTTTCCGATACAATAGAAGCTGGATTGATGAAAATAATTGTTTACGTAAGTAGAAGCTGGTTCCATGAGAATATTTCCTTGCTTAAATAAAAGTTCCATTGATGAAACCAATTTTTTTGTTAAACAGAAGTTGGATTGATAATTTAAGTAATTTTTTCAAATTAAATGGAAGTTGGATTGATGAAAAATTTCTTGATGAAATGGAAGCTGGATTGATGATAGTTATCATGCACATACGTAGACTGCTTACTTACCAACGTCAACTACGGCATTGAAGATATTAGAATAATTTAGCAACATAAAATACGGTTTAACCGGTTTCATTTATTGTAGCATATAGTTTGAGCATCGATCCAACTTCTACTTATAGGCTATTAGGACATTTTTTCATCAATCCAGCTTCCACTTAAACTATCAAATATTTTCATCAATCCAGCTTCCACTTAAACAATCAAATATTTTCATCAATATCCAATTACTACTGACGACACTAAAACACTAAAACTAACTCTACTATTGTGTCCTAACCGACCATCACGACGGGAACCCTCACGACGCCTAACATATTAGGCTACCCTAACCGACGCCAGAAAACCTATGCGCCCCGATTCCAAATGTTTACCCTTTTGCTTATAGGCCAGGCCTACTATGACTTTTTACATCATTCCAACTTCGATTTCTGCCGGGATTATTTTCATCAATCCAACTTCTATTTAGCCTAAGCAAGAATTCTTTTCGTCGATCCAACTGCTATGACCATAGGATCTTCGGACTATCGAACCTTTTTGAAGAGTTCGCTCATCTGTTGGTTTCGTAGTAAATTATAGTAGACCTAATTCATGCATTTGCACCCCCCCCAAATAAAAACTAATCGGATTTGGATAAATTGCGTTGGTTATCTTTCGAACCATGGGGGTGCTCAATCTGAGTCAATCACCCCCCCCCAGCACGCCACTAGTTGCGCCCCTGCAGTGCAGCTGGAAGTATTCCTGGAGCACTCATAGGGCTGCCAACTTTTGATTTTGCGATTCCGGGATGTCCGCAGTCACTCGGTAATATATCAATCTTTAATTCACCAAAAACATTGGTAGCACAACAAAAAAATGAACATGAAAAGCATGAAAAGCAAAACAAGAAAATCTCATCCACATATGGTGTCTGAGAAAAAACACAGAAACCTGACAATCTCATTGTCATGCGAACGGCATTTGTGCATAAAACGCAGTCTTCTGGAAAACCAACAGTCTTTAATAGTATTTTCATGCATGAATTGCAGTACCGATGCAACACTGCTATGACATATTTTGAAAATTTTACATATAGCAGAGCTGTACGTGTACTCTAAGGAGTTCAGCTCACTGTTGGTAGGGCTGATAGCCTCCATTCCATACAGGAGAAATGGTTTACAGTGTGCACTAACCAAATACAACAAAACAGGCTCACTAAATTTGTAGCATTTGCTATACAATGAGTTTTTAAATGACCGATAAAACTTCACACGCATTTCATGCAAACTAAGTTTAAATGACTTGGCTGCAACCAGAAAACAGCCAAGATATTTTAGCTTGTCCACATAATTGATTTCTACTCCGTTGACATTGATGTTCTTGCACGCATTACGGAAATGTGATCCAATCCTTATCACCTGAGATTTGGCAACATTTAACTTCATGTCAATACCCTCTAGCTCAACAGAGCAAATGTCAACCATAGCTTGGAGATCACACAGGGATGCTGACATTAAAATGAGGTCATCTGCATACATGACACACCCTAAGTACGTCTCCCCAATTCTACATCCATGACCGGATCGACATAGCTTTTCAATTAGGTCGTTAACATAAACAGCAAATAGAACTGGAGATAGAACACCACCTTGCCTAACTCCGCAGGTTAGAGTTATCATATCTGAAAATATATTGTCCCACCTCACGAAGGCTGCACTGAGACTATACCAGGTTATAAGGGTGGTCAGAACTTCACGAGGAACCTGTCTGTCCATTAGCTTATTGAACAAAGCAAAGTGATTCACTTTGTCAAAAGCTTTTGACATGTCTAATGCACATAAGTTGATAGTTGACCCATGACTTGTAAAGTAGTCCACCACTGTTCCGACTGCAAGGATTGCATGTGAACAACCCAATCCCTTTTTGAATCCAAACTGCAAATCAGATGTGCATAAATAGCTGCCATAATGCTCCAGCACACACATTTCAAAGAGTTTCGATAGATTTGAACTTAATGTGATGCCACGGTAGTTATCACTATTGCCATTGTCTAAGGTAGGCCCTTTTTCCAGGGGTACAATTATGCCCAAACCAAAACTGGTGGGAACTCTGCCATGCACAAGCATTTGGTTGAATAAAAGTGAGAGCAAAACAACCAGTCTAGGATGAGCATGAATTAGATGTTCAGTCTCAATGCGATCCAGACCAGGGGCTTTACCCTGCTTCATTTTACGAATGCATTGGTCAACTAGTTCTATGACAGACGTCACTGTAATGTCCGCGTCACTGTATAGGGCTTATGTAAGTTAACGAATGTTGCGTCAGCCTAATGCAGGGTCTACAGTCTACTTACAGTAGCCGTTAATAATTGCAGTAACTTCACAAAAATAGAAGACAGTGCCCTATATTCAAAATTAAAATCTACTTCCAGACCCCTCCCCCAGCTCGGCGCTGCGCGCCTCAACGATCGTCCTTCGGACGCCCATTTGGCCCCCTCATAAACTTTCTGGATCCGGCCCTGACGAGGGGCATGGGGTTGATGCAATATTTTTGGACTACCAGAAAGCCTTTGATACAGTGCCTCATCAGAGACTGATTAGCAAACTCAAAGGATATGGAATTGTGGGGGGGGAGTGTTGCTGAAATGGATTCAGGACTTCTGAACAACTCGGAAAATGAGAGTGGTACTATATGAACAGATTGGGCAGCAGTTCTCAGCGGAGTGCCACAAGGATCGGTGATAAGGCCACTGTTATTTTTAATTTACGTCAATGAAATACCAGACATAATAAAAAGTTCGGTGAAAATGTTTGCTGACGACACAAAACTATGGAGAACAATACAAAGCGAGGAAGATGAACAGATCTTGCAGCAGGATCTAGACAGGTTGGAAGACTGGTCAAAGGAATGGCTGTTAAAATTTAATGCTTCTAAATGCAGTTATGCAAATTGTAAGAAAGAAGACCATGAACTATCATCTTAGGGATGGAACGGATATTGTTAACCTGGAGGAGACTGAAATTGAGAAGGACTTGGGAGTCATCATCATCATTCATCATTGCGGTCCATGGGCTCAGTGCCCGTTGGTGTCAATCGCATGTTTCACCATGCATCCGTCTCCATTTGTCTCTCTCCTGCGCCATTCTGCTAAGTTTGTGGATTTCCATTTCACACCAGTCCGCGACGTCATCCAGCCACTCCCTGCACGGTCTTCCCCTAACCCCCTTTCCGTCCATCATCCCGAAGATGACGTGTTTGATGAGTCTGTCGTTTCCCATTCTGCATACATGTCCAAAGAAGTTTAGTTTCCTCTCCATTATCATTTGTTTGATATTTTTTGTATTTCCCACTCTCGCGCGCACCTCCACATTTGTTATCTTTTGCTCCCATCTGATGTGAAGTATCCTCCTGTAGCATCTCATCTCGAATGCCAATAGCTTGTTTGTTTCACGCTTGCGCAAGGTCCATGTCTCACATGCATACAGCAGTATACTGAATATGCATGTTTTTATGAG
Organism: Aporrectodea caliginosa; assembly: GCA_020284085.1. Taxonomy (NCBI): domain Eukaryota; kingdom Metazoa; phylum Annelida; class Clitellata; order Crassiclitellata; family Lumbricidae; genus Aporrectodea; species Aporrectodea caliginosa. Next base: position 60,105 of record JACEVL010000528.1, read on the forward strand.
TTCCATTTTTGTTTTTATGCCTACTTCGCGACTTCTCCAAAGGTTTCCAAAGGCTGCCAATGCCCCCGCTGCTTTCGCTATCCGTCTTCCTATCTCCTTTCCGCAGTCATTGTCCCATGTTAGCAGGCTTCCCAGATATACAAATTCCTCATCATGTTCCAGACCTTCACCATTGATCTAGATAGGTGCTATGATCGTTTTTTCTCCAAAGGTCATTGTTTTCGTTTTGCTGCGGTTGATTTTTAGGCCTACCATCTCTCCTTCCCTGCCTAGGATGTTTACGTTTTCTTGTATGTTGTGGATCTTCCTCTATGAGGTCTATGGGGCCGTCCATAAAGTACGTCACGCTATTTTTGACCATTTTACCCCCTCCCCTCTGTCACAAACTGTCACAAAACTCGGACCCCCCCTAAAGTACGTCACACTTTCGAACAGTGATTAAATAATAAAAAGTGACGGGAAATCAACTTTTATCCCGGCCAGGCCGGGTTTTAGACACGCTGGCCGGGCCGGGTCGGATTTTAGGTAGTACTATTAAAAGAACCGCTAGTGGATATTAAAGTAAAAAAGCGTGGTGTAATTTCGATTTAATATACGATGACATATGAATTTAAGTGGGTATTTATTAGATAATACAATGGCTTGGTATCATAATATATTTTAAAGAATGACGTAATATAATTGTTTATAAGTTCATGATAATAATGATTAAATTATTATAAATATTACCTCTGAATCCTCAAAATTTTGTATTATAATAATTACTATATATGTAAAAATTAAATTCAGAATTTATCGCTCAGTGACATAATTATGCAGCGGACAACATAGAAATAATAATACTTCCGAAAGCAAGGCTAATACATAAACAAGGCTTCGCAACAGCATTATTACTAGCGCTCCTAGCGAGAGGAATCGTGAAAACACATTCAGGAGATATGCATTTCATGCTATTTTGACATAAAACTAATTAAAATGTTTCAGAAAATTTTGAAAATTATTTTTAAAGCTATGAAATTCTACTAAAAAATAAAAAATAAATTATAAATAAAATAAAATAAAAATAAATGTGTGACGTCACACATGGCCTGACCCCCTCCCCTGTCACAAACTGTCACACTTTCTTAAACCCCCCCTGGAGCGTGACGTACTTTATGGACGGCCCCTATGTCATCTGCGAATGCAAGGTTGTTGGACTTGGGAGTATGGATCAATAAAGATCTGAAGTGGAGCCAACAATGTAGACAATCTGCAAGTAAGGCAATGGCAGTTCTTGGCATGATAAAAAGGAGTTTCAAGCAGATAGATATTGACAGTTTCAAGATACTGTACAACACATATATTCGACCACATCTAGAATATTGCGTCCAACGGTCCAAGTCTGGAACCCATACTACAAAAAGGATATAGAATGGCTTGAGAAAGTTCAAAAGAGAACCACTAAACTCGTCAGGTGCTTGGCCACTATGCCGTATGAAGAAAGGCTTCAAAAGCTAGGTCTCTTTTCCTTGAAAAGAAGACGAATGAGGGGGATCTTGTTGAGACCTACAAAATTGTCCATGGTCTCGAAAATATCAACGAAAAAACTTTCTTCAAGAAGGCAACAAGTGTAAATTTGCGAGGTCGCAACATGAAACTGTATCATGAACACGTGCGTTTGGACATTAGAAATTCTTCTTCGCCAAAGAATTGTGGATCTCTGGAACCGGCTACCACAAGAAATAATAACTACAACAAGCTTGACCACATTAAAACACAAAATGGACAGTTGGGTGCAAAGACATGGGCAATAAAAGCTTACACAGCTTACCTAGCCCATTAACTGTAACTGTAACTAAGTGTAACATTATTAAATTCCTTAAATCTACCAGGGTAAAAAAGTTTTGGGCCCAGCACGAGCGAAGTTCATTATATGCAATTATACATGCATGCAGATTAGCGATGCCATTTATTGGGTCTGCGACGGGAGAGCAGATTACTTGTACTTCTGCTGAGTTGATGCAGTTTTAAGCAGTTCCAGATAACTGCGTACAAAGCCGTAGAACTCAACACATGCCATGTTAAAATTTATTGTTGTAGCCGCTTTAAAAAGGTCGGAGCTTAGACAACTGCGATTGTCAGACAGGTCGTTCATATGCTGAACACTCTCTCGCAAAACCGTTGGAAACTGGACCTGATGGTTCGTATGACACAAGGCCAAGCATCAACTGTCAGTGTAAAGTTTTGAAGACTTTGACCCAGCAGGGCCAGCCCTCTCCAATATCTGATGTTAAGCCAACAACGTCAGGTCTGACAGATCGCAGAACGCAACATTCATCGTAGGTCTACAGCTGGTCAAGTTTAGTGTGCACATCCAAAACAAAAATAACATTTGCTGAAGTTGATATCTACACCAAATTCCAGGACAATTTCGGATCAATCCGGGATATGGGACGCAAGAGGCCGATTCCGGGATTGTCCCGGCGAATCTTGGACGGTTGGCAGCCCTAAGCACTCATCAATATCTGTTTATAGGTAACTTCAACTGCAGTATTCAGTTCACATTTTAAAAATGATGAGTACTTTTGTGTACAATTTATTTTTATTAATAATAATTAGTAACTTGTATTGAGTCAGTGTTTAACGCACAAGGCACACCAAAACCTTAGATTAAATGCACCATTCACCTAAACATACATTTTCTGTTTACCTTAAGTTGCAGTTATGGCAGATAGCTATGTCAGCGGCTATATGTTTTGGGATGTGCTTGAAATGTGCCATGATGTATCAATGGTTTGCTATATTACATTACCCAGGTACATTATATAACAACATACCCGAAATAAGATCTTTGGCTTCACTGTTAAATATTCTTCCTAGCTGCACTCGCTCCTGACCATTACACAGTTTTGAAATAACAATGACAATGAGTATCCATAAAATTTTAATGAAACTTTTAGAACTTTAAATCCAGTCTTCTTGAAATTCTTAGAAATTTCACAGCACCAAGTATAAGAATTGCACTAAGCTGTCTTACAATATGCTAGAAGGACAATAGAGACAATAACTTATTCTTATGGGGTTGTTTAATTAGTCAAAACAATTTTGTATCTCTATATCCATCCATCCATTCATCCAATGCCTGGGGCACGTGGTTACCTGGTTATAACATGCATACTATAAGACAAACACACAGAAACTTATCCTTCATTAAAGAAGACTTCATGCAACAATCACCTATTAATCCACTGAAAACAATACTATTGCTTAGTTATTTTTGACATCTCATATAGGAGATTCTCAACATACAATATCATTTGCTAGCTCTTCAGTGACAATAACTGAGTGGTTATTTATTATTTCCAATCAAAATCTGGTAATATTTTAAAAGCAACAAAGAATTACCATTGCATCTATGACGATCGTTGTCCAGTTCATATCCTGTTCTACAGCTACAGCTGTAATTTCCAACCGTGTTATGACAGATTTGGTCACAGTTCGAAGAATTTTCTTTGCATTCGTCAATTTCTAAATGATAGAAAAGAATGAATGAATAAGTATATTCATCAATTATATTATGCTGATGCAACATAAACACACATCAATCAATCAACACATATGCATGCTAACTGAAAAGATCATGTAAAGGTAATTCAGAATATAACGTTTTACAAACTGACATTAAATAAAATTGCTTTGTTATTTTAAAACTGTTCTAGTGGACATAAGAGTTCACCATTACTGTCAAATTACGAAACACTGATTGTTGTTAACAATGCATGCACTTCAGTAAACAGATGCACCAATCCCACTGCCCCCCCTTCCAGCAGGAGATCTTGTACTGGATCATCGCTTTGGTCTGGGGTCCTTCCTGGGCCTCGCCCGGCCTATCCTCGCGACCTCTGCTTCTTGACTTTCTTGAGTGCACCGGTTCGTCGCTATCTCCGCTATACTGAACGGGGCGTGCTCAGCGTCCCTTTTGCATGCACATTGCACAAACTCTACTAAGCAGAATCACACCTTCTCAGTGGTTGGCCCCTCGCTCTGGAACGCACTCCCTTTGGTGCTGCGCTTGTTCCTCATGGTCCACTCCGACTATTTTTTGGCTCGCCTCAAAACGGTCCTTTTCAACCATGCTAGGATCGGGAGCTCTCCTCAGTGGTAGCCTAAACGGGCGCTAAATAAATCCTCGTAATGAACGAATGACTGAACTCCGCTGCCTGCTTCGACCACTATAATAACTGCTCCAAGCGAACATTAAATAGATTACAAGATTATCAAGCACAAATGTCCGAATTCAAACCAAATCAATATATCTCTTAGTTATCACCATTGTAGAATTGCAATCACGTTCTAAGTTTAACTTAGTTATGTCAAGTGTTAAAATATCAGTCTTTTATCATCCTGCATGTAGCATATCATTTAGGAAATTTCAACCAGATTCAAGCAGCCATACTATGGTAGTCAAAAAACTTTAAAACGTTTTAGAACAAGATTTTCAAGACACAGCAGTGAAATATAACAAAATGCAATGCAATGTGAAGTACTAAGACATTTCAATTTGACATTATAACAACAATCACTTACAATCAACAAGATTTTATTTTTAATCTCTTAAAGAATGCCTTTGAATTCATACAAGTATGGCGACCGCACCCCGAACGTAACTCTGCTCACGGGACGGTGTTGACTCCAGCCCGCTTCGCGGCTTCTACGTCTGGAGCTACCCAAGTCACTGCCTTGTCTACCTTGAAGTAAAATGGCTGTTCTCTATCTTTACCCAGGGTGACCGTTCCTGTCACGGGAGGCTTAGGATGGGCCGCTTCTCTAAGAGAGGTAACCCTATAAGTAAGCCTATACAGCTCTATCTTGGAGTCAGACTCTGCCTCTTCCAATATTGTGTGTGTGTGTGTGTGTGTGTGTGTGTGTGTGTGTGTGTGTGTGTGTGTGTGTGTGTGTGTGTGTGTGCGGGCGCGCGACTGTCCGTGTGTGAGATAACCAGAAGAATCACCACGGGTGACTCTTATGGTTATCTGAGCAACGTTTGCTAAATTATAAATCTTTTGTACTTAATTCTGTACATTTAACATCATTTAAGCTGCTCCAGTAATCTAGTTATTTTTTACGGATTGGTGGTATTTAAATTTCCTTACTAAAATAAATAAATAAATAATTGAATATTTTAATATAACAGTTAACTTTGCTAAAGTGCTTAATCTAGCTTTAACTGAAATTTTGTTTTATAATAAATTATAGGTTAATTAAAATTACTAATATAATACAGTTTAAATAACATTAGTCACAGAACACTGTTAAGGACAAAATGTCACACTACCCCAAAAGGGTAGAGCATGCATGGCTAAATATTACAGTGTCCATCGCTACAGCTGCAAAGTTCAGGACTGATGTCGAGTCCTTAACCTCAACTGCCCGAGTGGTTCCGCCATGGCGGGCCTGGCAGACGAACGCCTGCTCAAAGCTGTATGTTCAGATCCAAACCACTTCCTCCGACATCATTTTCCAATCATCCGGGACATCACGTACAACCTTCGCCCACGACCACATCCCTTCACCCTACCAGCCAGGGACGACCGTAACTTCATTTCCCGGATTTTAGGCAAAAAGGCATACTAACATTAGGCTCATCCCAATGCCCTTCTTTCCTGCTTAAATTGACTTATTATCATTATGAGCATACGGTACATTCTGTAACAGGCTAATCTGTGGGCCATGGTTGGGAAAAACAGCTAGGAACTGAACTTAATGTTTGTAAACAAGCTGTGGCTATGTCAACTTGTGTGAATAAACGATTATTATTATTATTATTATTATTATTATTATTATTATTATTATTATTATTATTATTTTTTTTTTTTTTTTTTTTTTTTTGCTCTGAGGTACTTCATTCCCCCAGGGACTTATAAAATTATAAAAGCAATGTGTCTGGAACGGCTACTCCTCATCCATGCCGGGCGTGGGTTTGATAAATGTGCCACTAAATGCTACGGCGTTGAAGCGTTGTACTGTGACCGAGATCCTCTGAAAAATGTAGCTGGTCTCTCTCGGTTCACCCGTAGTTAGCGTGAGGTGGCGACCCAGGTCAGAAATAAAATTGAGGCCAGCGGTATTGATGGGACCCAGCGTTTCCAGGGCTAGCGGTATGAAAACGTGTGTTTCTAGACAGGCGTGATATTTCTGTGTCTTCCTGTCCTCTGCCAGACTCGCCGCTGCCCCCGCTCTGGCTGCTGATGCCGTAAGGTACGACGGTGCCAGAGTGTCTATAACCGTGGCGTCCCACACCAGACTTCTGCCGGCTTTCCAAGGGATGAGGGTGATCCCATCCGGTCTTTTTCCGTCGGATCGGAACAACCCCTGCGGTTCTTCGATTGTTGGGAACCCAGCTTTCGATAAAGCACGGTACACCAGGTCGTTGATGGCCCCGTGGCGTGCCACTCGGCCAAAGCCCAGAGAGCAGGACAAACGATGCTCGCCCCTAGCGGTGACTGCTGCACCGCAAGGGCACGTGTGAGGCTCGCATATGTTAGCTCCCAACCGCGGTCCAATTTATTATTATTATTATTATTATTATTATTATTATTATTAACCGCTGGCTTTTAACACAATTGCTTACATAATTTATAATTTCAGACTTGTAAATTTAAATTTCTGAAATAAAAAAACTGAAATTAAAATACAACTGGTGAATGCAATAAATTAGGTAAGTTTTAAATGCAGGATGATATAAAATTATTTAGATATGCTTTCTTGAAACCAATAACCTTAAATATAATCTGACTGATTATCTTAATTGTTCACCTTTCATTGATAAGTACACAAATGTCCTGGACAGAGTCTAAAAACTGGGTACCTTTTACTCCCTCTCTGTCTCTGTGTGTGTGTCTGTCTGTCTGTCTGTCTCTGTCTCTCTCTCTCTCTCTCTCTGAATCTCTGTCAGTCCGTGTGTCTGTCTGTCTCTGTCTGTCTCTGTCTGTCTCTGTCTGTGTTGCTGTCTGTCTCTGAGTCTGTCTCTCTCTCAGCAGTTGCAACGTTTGATACAATAATCTTACCGATAGAACATCTTTCTATATTTACAACTGTACGGTTCAGCCTCCATCCAGCTGCGCATTTATTTCCTGGACAGATTCCCTGAACTCTGCAGCTCTTATTGTCTTTGCAGTTGCACTTTCTGGTGCAATTACGCCCATAAAAGCCTCTTGAACAAGCTACAAAATGATCACAAGAGAAAAGAATTGCTGTAGAAAAATTAATCATTGACAAAAGAGCAATGTAATGTAACCAGACAGAGAAGCTTTAAAATGATCCTTCTGCTTTCAAACTCTGTAGGAGACAACCCACATGCTAAATGAGCAAGACGGAAACTAGTCCGTAATAGCCAGAGGACCATGCCTCATTTGACTAGCGCTGACAGAAGCAGGTAAAGAAGGAGCACTTTAACTTTCTTCGTCTTATTTTTTGTCTGTCTTAAGCAAAGTTGAGCTGAACATTATGATGCGCAGTGAAAGCTTATCCCTTTACACAAGCTGATGCACAGTAAGCCAGTGTTTTAGGAAAGTAGGAATCGACTAAAGCTGCTCACTTGAAACGGCTTCACATACCTTTCTGAAATGTGCTAGGCTAATTCTGACCTACAGTATCTGTGTAGTAAGCTGAATTTTTCATAGACAATATGTACAGTATATTCAGTTGTTCTCCTATGTATTTCAACATGTATGTTGGACATTCCTTAGCAGTACTGTTATACAACAGGGATCACACACTCAAAAGAACTATTCAGCCACACAAGGGCTCAACACCAGTTCCAGGACCAGATAATAAATGTAAAATGTAGCTAAGTTATATAGACTGAAAATGAGGAAAAAACACAAATTGATTGAAGAAATTGAAAATGATAAATTAATAATTTAATTATAAATGATAACCTTGTAATTATTTCACAACAGAAAATCTTATATCCTCATTGAAGTCTGTGAAGCTTATGCTAATTACAAATGTTTAGTTTAGCTACTAAACTGGCAGCATTTGGCCTCAATCAGAGTTTCAATGTCAGGCTGCATCTGTAGTGAATTAGGCCAATCTGAATGATGCTGGAAAATGCTCATCATTCAGTTCATTCCTAAATGAATTCCTAAATTTCAGGATGTTGAACCAAGAATCTGATAAAAATTGAATAGATTGCTTCATGTTGTTAGTCTTAAGAACAATTATGCTTCTTTGTTTTCCTTTTCTAACTTTCTGGTTCCACACTACAGTTTTAGAGGAGTGTGCATGAATGCATCCTGGGTAGTATCTGGAGTAGTATTGAATAGCAAGTTGTAGAATGCGCAGGTTTGTTTACAAGGGAAACAGATAGTGTCTAGCTTGATTACCAGTACTTAAAGCCATTATTTTACAAGAAAGTGCCCAGTGTACTGACTGGCGATGATAACGAGACGGAAGAGAAACAGAATACGAATCATATATTGGCAAAGAGCAATTTTACACTGGTTACAAACTGCACCCTCTTCATCAAAATCACACATGGTTATCTGTCATCAACATTGTTCAACATGCTTTGTTATATATATGATGGAGCTCAGCTGCAACCAAACTCCATTTAAATTTGCAATGGAATGACCACAATTTCACTGGCTTATGCTGAAAAATGCTCAGCAAAAAGCAGTACAAACCGCTTTATCACTATTAGTCCTCAGAGTCATACAGGTAGTCAGACGCTAAAAGGATTAAAGGATATTGTGACTATGGAGCTAAAATGCAGTATCAATGCAAAGACATCCATACTCATCTGTATACATTGAAAAGCTTGATAACTTCCTGTCAATTTCATTTGATGCACAAGAATTCAATATTATAGACCAAGAGATAAGAGGCAAGTATAGGAATATGCAATAATGCCAACGAGAGTAAGATAGCTAGTAAATAGTGTATATTTTATACAAAATTTAATTCATATCAAAGTGTGGTTATGGTTATGGCTGGTTATGGTTATATATATATATATATATATTATATATTTACGGCCTATTATGAATACTTCTTCATCTAAGCTTGACTAGTCTGTCCACTACCTGTTCGCCAATATAAGGACCCACTGAGCGAAGATTTATTATGTTGCTGGCTTGCTACTATTATGTCAAACGTCTTAATCTCTGCATCCCATAATATGTATGGGTAAGAAAGTTGCATTGTATACAGTACCACATCTAAAAGGTTAGTAACAGTACATAACTGACAGAACTATCTGCTATGGTTTATGACAAAAACTAACCTGAGTAAACACTAAATATAGGTGGCAAAGCAGTAGATCCTCCACAAAATTCTGTTGGTTTTCCAGGACATGATGAATAGCAGAGCGAATTATTAACTTGTGCAATTTGACCTTCCGTCAGCTCTTTTGTACAGTAGCAATGAGTGCCCCCCTGGAAATAGAAACTATTCAATTTCTGTTAACATATATACATACAGTTATAAACATAAATTACATTTAGACAGTTTCTGCAAGTTACCAGCACAAATGCACTACATTTCAAATATTCTGTTTGATTATTCTGATGGTACTTATCTATGGTTACGTATCGATAGTCCGAAGGTTCGGTAGTCCGAAGGTTCGATAATCCGAAGGTTCGATAGTCCGAAGGTTCGGTAGTCCGAAGGTTCGATAGTCCGAAGGTTCGGTAGTCCGAAGGTTCGAGGCGAAGGTTCGATAGTCCGAAGGTTCGATAGTCCGAAGGTTCGATAGTCGAAGGTTTCATGGTAAAACATATATGTATATGTACATAATATATGTATATGTACAATTGTACATTATATGTATATATATGTATATATGTAAATTCCATAGATATATATATACTATTTATGTATCTATATATCTATATATATGTTTGTACATGTATGTATTTATAACTATATACATGTATACATATGTTATATATATATGGAGATATGTATATATGATATATATATATATATATATATATATGTGTATTTCTATATATATATGTATGTATCTATGCGTATACATGTACTGTATATATGTATATACTATATACATGCATGTATACAGATGCATGTGTATATGTACATGTATATGTATATATGTATCTATATAGTATATATGTGTATATACTGTTAGAGGTCCCCCCTCTAGTTCTATGCTAACTAGGATGAAGTCTAGGGTATGATTAAAAACTCTCGCTTTATTTACAACAACAGAAAAATATACAAACGAATTCCATGTGAAAAACCGTCACACGTTGGAACGATACAGGAAACCAGCGAAACCATTGCAGCTCCTCGTTCAACATCAACTTCAACACAAAGACGAAAGATAGAAAACCTGGTGCGATTTAAACTACCTTAACTAGGTACAACTCGAGACTTGACGGTCTTAACTAAACCAAGACCTCGTCAGGTCAAAACCTTTCCCGTCAAGCTCTCTTAACTAACTGACACATCCTCTGTCTCAACGCTAGAGGGACGAAATATGAACACCAGATGGCTCTAAAACTAGTCATCCGTGACAACACACCTTCTTACTAACTAGTCAAGCAGAACATTGCCGACATTAACAATAGCCTCTGCCTATGCATTAATATTCTAGATATCAGGGAGCGACATACAACAATACGTATATGTACATGTGTGTATATATATATATTGTGTGTATATATATATGCATGTATATGTATATATGCATGTATATGTATTTATGTATATATGTATATATGTATATATTTATGTATGTAGATATATATAAATACATACATATACGTACATGCCTATATATATATATATACTTTGTACATAACCGGATACATACATATATACACAAAATACACATATATAAATACATATACATTATAGGTCCTATTATGAATATATCTTATATACTAAGCCTGACTATATGTCCATTACATATATCGCAAATAATATTATAAAGACACATACATCTAATACATATTAGTATATACTATATATATACATACATATTATGTATATACATCTTAACATATGCATCCACATAATATATATGGGTCATATATATATATACTTATATACCATATATAACATATGTACATGTATAAACTATAGATATATAATACATAAAAAATTATATAAAAACATATATGACAATATACTAACATGAGTATATATGCATAAATATAGGCGGCATAGCATTGGATCATATACAAAATTCTGCTGGTTTTCCAGGGCATGGTGAATAGCAGAGCGAATTATTAACTTGTGCAATTGGACCTTCCGTCAGCTCTTTTGTACAATAGCAATGAGTGCCCCCCTGGAAATAGAAACTATTCAATTTCTGTAAACATATTTACATACAGTTATAAACATAAATTACATTTAGACAGTTTCTGCAAGTTACCAGCACAAATGACTATATTTCAAATATTCTGTTTGATTATTCTGATGGTACTTATCTAGAGGCGAGACCACACTGGATAAAATTGTAGGCCAAACAGCAGTCATGATAGTCATTAAAGAAGAAATTAAAAAGAATCAAAAAATATATGTTATATTTTGATCGGTAATAAAAATTGATAAAACGACTTGGCTATGAATTAGATTTTACGTCTTCAAAAAATGCATACTTTTCAATTCTCTTGATAGCTCTTCTCGCATACTAGCAGCTGGGAATTTCTCTGCACATGACATCCTGCCATTCAATTTAAAAAAAATAAAAATTATGTTTCGGCTAGGCCTCTATTAAGCAGTTCTCAACAATCTACACAAATGCGAAATCATAATTCCAAATAAATCTTTGCAACACAGTGGACTGTTTCGAAGGGCTAGGTCGGTAAACCAAAGATTTTGAGATTGTTAAATGTACTCATGTACATGCAATGACCTGGGTTATATATTATTGTTTACAGAGGTAAACAATTTGTACAAGTTACAGATAAATGCCAAGCATGTGGTACTCACGCCTTCGTGAGTTTCTTGTAAGGCGCTATATAAATGGCCATATACATACATACATACATACATACATACATACATACATACAGATACATACATACATACATACATACATACATACATACATACATACATACATACATACATACATACAAGCTGGTTTAAACTCTTGTCTCCAATAACCACTGACAGGGAGGGGCAAATGCCATTCTTAGAAATAAATACCGGACACGTTTATTAAGAAGTTTTATGTGTTACCCAGAGATTCACAGCCATGCAGCATGTTTAAAAGGACCAATCCCCCATCTTTTACCATCGTAATTGCAATGGACCGAAATACAGAATGTCACTTTATTAAAACACCAAAACCTTATTTACACTAAACAGTGACATGTTTCTTTAACAATTTTATCAAATGAAAACTCCAGATCTCTGTAATCAACTGGCACTTCAAAACTGCCATCCTTGCGTCTATACACTCATCAATTTAGCTTATTGTCGGTGTCACTTTGGACCAAGAACTAACCTTCACGCGGCATATCAACCTACTATGCCGCGCTTGCTACTACCAGCTGCGTCAGCTTAGAGTGGTCTTCCGTTCTTTAACCTCTAATGCTGCCTTAACGCTTATCCAATATTTATTGTTTCTCACCTTGATTACTGCAGCGCCCTCTATGTGGGTCTTCCGGCGGCTCGGGTTGGGTGCTTGGTTCGGGTCATGCGAGCGGCGGCACGCCTCATTGGCCGCATCGCAAGATTCGGCCATATTACTGATTACATGCGGGATGTCTTGCATTGGCTCCCTTTCCCGCAGCGGATAACTTACCGGATCTCTGCCTTGGTCTGGCGCTGCCTCGCGGGTGTGGCCCCTGTTTACTTACAGGAGTTCTGCTGCTCCACCCTGAGCGTCCAGCGCCGTGGTTCTCTCCGCTCCTCTAAGCAGGTTGAGCTTCTTGTTCCCCGGTCACGGACGTTCTATTATGCAGCGCCGTGCCTTTTCTGTTGCTGGCCCTGCAATCTGGAATGAGCTCCCTGTGGATCTACGCCTAATGCATAGAGCCCTTGCGGCCACATTCTTCTCTAACCTCAAGACTGTTCTCTTTAGCCGGGGTTGAGTCGGGAGCGCTTCTGAGTAGATAATCTTGAAGGGGCGCTATATAAATCTCTGAAATGAATGAATGAATGAATTGTTACAACTATAATTATGTAATTTTACTGAAAATATAAGCCAGCTTATTCACCAACATAGACGTTGAGTCAGAGGGGTGGTCCAGAGATGTCTATGGAAGAAAAAAGAGAACCAGTTTATTCATCCAGCCTAATTCAAATCAGACCTGCAAGTAAACTCGTTTTTGGGCCAGCTGCAGGTTTGCTAAGAGGCCAAGACAGTGTACCTATGTTTGACAACATCGTTATCATCATAATCAATTTCCAACAGCTGCTTAGGCAGTTGCTTAATTAAACAGCCACGCTAAATACATCGTCAGAAATAACATATAACTGAATTATAATAGAACACTCTAACTAAACAATACGTTTAGCAATGTATAGCACATTTCAGAGCTCAGCATACTATAAGTTCACAAGTTCAGAAGGTCATTCTGTCTAAGAATCGATAGTATGTTTTTCTGGCTAAAGAAATAGGCCTACAATAACAACATCATTTAAATATAAAATAGGAAAAATTACCTTCAGCACTTGATATGATTACAATGGGCGCCAAATTGGTGTTATGCATAGTGTGACAATAGAGTAATTTCCACAACACAGAATCACCCAAATAAAACAATATTCTGTGTAATGGTCATTTCCGTTGATTTTGACCTTTTGACCTGGAAACAACCTTGGGTAACTTCAAGGTCATTTCAAGGTCAAAAGGTCCAAATGAAGGGAAAACTGTCATTACACACAATCACAAAAATAAAGAAGCGTTTGGCTGAGATATGGTCACTTTCTCTTGATTTTGACCTTTTGACCTTGAAATGACCTTGGATTATTTGAACCTTTAGGTACTCTCTTCTCGAATGTGGCCTTATAATGGCATGAGCAAATTAGTAAAAGAATAAATAAAATGTAGCAATAAATTTTGTCTGAGCTATGGCTATTTCCTCCGGTTTTTCTCTTAAATTAACCTTTTGGACCTTAAAATAACCTTGAATCGCCTTACAATCCCTTACATTTAATAGCCTTGTTTCTTATCCCATATAGCCCTTGTCTAGAAGAGAAATAGAAGAAAGAATTAGATGATTTCAGGAATTATTGGCTGAGATCTGACCATTTTCTCTGATTTTTGCTAGATTTCATTTTTTTAACCTTGAAATGACCTTGAATGATCCAGAAATTAGCGTCAATATTTTTCCCCGATATAGCTCTTGTCGAGACAAATAGACCAAAAACAGTCAATGCAAATCTATTCGTTCATTTTTTGTGATAAAAAGTGTCAATTGAGAATGGACCCAAGTTCCAAGTCCCGATGCTGAGCGCCTACAGTCCTGTAATTTAAGGGGTCTATGGCTCATTCAAACGCCTTGCTTTCGCGTGAGATTCAAAGTTGTTCAGATAGGAACAGAAATTGTCGCATGGAGCGATGGAATTATAATGGTCAACTCTGAATCGCGAGCCTGTAGACAGGAAATTATGCCGTCTTCGTTAATCGAGTTAAGCTGGGTAACTAGAAGCGTGAAACGTGAAAGATAAGTGCGTGTCAGATATTGCTGTCGCCTTGCCGTCGCCGTGATCTGCAGAATGTGTACGGAATCTGACGCAGCGCTGCCATTCAGCCTCTATCTATTCTTCACAGTGTTCAGATTCAGCAAGGAGCTTTGACGGATAAAGAGATTCGGTCCGTCGGCCTGAGCTCGTCTGCTGATGTTAGCAGCAGAAAAAAGTCTGATCGCCGGTTGCGTGAGATTGTAAAAGTACGTCTCTCGTGAATGTATTATATATATATATATATACTATTCACATACCGATACATACATATATACACAAAAATACACATATATAAATACATATACATTATATACACACACATATGTATATACAAAAGTACATATATATGTACATACATATATATACATATACATGTACAAATACACATACATCTATATATTATTTATAGTATATACATATATATATATACATATTATTATATGTATACATATATGTACATGTCCACATCATATATATATCATATATATATACTTATATCCATATATATGTACATATGTACATATGTAAACTATAGATATAAATACATATATAAAACTATATAAAACACATATATATACATATACAAAAACATATATATATGCATGCATGTATATATGTATGTAATGTGTGTACATATACATATATATGTACATATCCATATACATATATGTTTTACCATGACACTTTCGGACTATCGAACCTTCGGACTATCGAACCTTCGACAAGGAATTTATCAACGTAAAATACAGGATTACCCATAAACATATATTTCTACATATATAGCCTATAAGTTTTACCATGAAATCCTCAGACTATCGAACCTTCGGATTATCGAACCTTCGGACTATCGAACCTTCGGACTATCGAACCTTCGGACTATCGAACTTTCGGACTATCGACCTGTTTCCTTTATCTAGAGGCGAGACCACACTGGATAAAAATTGTAGGCCAAACAGCAGTCGCATGATAGTCATTAAAGAAGAAATTAAAAACAATCAAAAAATATATGTTATATTTTGATCGCTAATAAAAATTGATAAAACGACTTGGCTATGAATTAGATTTTACGTCTTCAAAAAATGCATACTTTTCAAATTCTCTTGATAGCTCTTCTTGCATACTAGCAGCTGGAAATTTCTCTGCACGTGACATCATGTCATTCAATTTGATTTTAAAATTCTGTTTCGGCTAGACCTCCATTACAGAGGCCCGGGAAGTGTTTAAAAGTTGGGTGAGCCAACCTCAGCCGTGTAGGCCACAGACCTAAGGTGGATAAAATTATTCATTATGCCTGATATTATCTATAACGATATTTTGTCATTTTTTGCAACCACTGGTAGTTTATTACGCTCAATATTGATAACATAAAAGGCGACAATAGCACAATAAGTCAATAACTGCTTTAGCAATCAAAAATACAAAGTGCCAGACAGTGTTTATAGAGCGTCTGTAGATTGTATCTTAACACTCTGGCTATCGATTTTATTTCCAATTATTATAATTGTATATTTTATTTTGATCGCCTGCGACTTAGCTTTTGTGGGCGCTGAAGAAATCTCGAGATTACCATTACTATTACTATTACAATTATGAGACATGCAATGAAGATGGATTTCTTGCATGGAAGAAAATAAAATTTATTTACAGGAATTTGTCAGGTATAGGCCTAATGCCGTTTGTCAAATTTTTCTTATGCTCATATTTGCGCTGTGGCGAATTGCTTATAAATGTGAAATGCAATTTATTTAGTTGTAGCCTACTTACCATCAGACCTCCCAGCAGCAGGTGACTTGCAAAACGAAAGAAACGACTGTTTAAATGCCTTCAAAGGCGATCCGCTAGACATTGCTGCACTGTCTTTATTTACCAATTTTATTTATTCAAAATTATTTATTAGCCTCTGTATACACTCGAATGGAGTCTCGAGAAGAACTGATCTAGTCTCTATTTCTCCAGGCACTCTGAGAGCCGACACACTGAACATTGTGCCTATGTTTATATATATATAATGTGTATATCTAAACATGTATGTATATATATATATATATATTAATATATATCACAGCTGCCTTAATAATTAGCTGTCCTGTCTGCAACCACAGTCCGCCCAGTCTTTGTAGAATGATATATTGCCGTGTCACTTCAGTACCTCCGACTTCCGACAAACACATTTACACATGTGGTACCGTTCAGGCCCAAAGAGTATACCAAAGTATCAAGTGTCTATGATTCGCACAATTTGTCATCCTACAAGATTGTCTGCTGCCCTTTGCTTAATGCCAGAGCCAGCTTTGGCCGGCTTTGGTTAGGTTCCATTACTGCGTTATTTTCATAGTATTATACTGTTTCCAAAAGTTGGGTGAGCATGACCCTGCCTTGGCGCCACAGGGTCAATATTTGGGTGAGCATGGGCGCCTGTGGCGCCATAGGTTTCCGGGTCCCTGCTCCATTAAGCAGCTTGCAACAATCTACGCAAATGCGAAATCATAATTCCAAATAAATCTTTGCAACACAGTGGACTGTTGCGAAGGGCTTGGTCGGTAAACAAGGATTTTGTACATGCAATGATCTGGGACATATATTATTTTTTTACAGAGGTAAACAACTTGCACAAGTTACAGATAAATGCCAAGCTGGTTTAAACTCTTGTCTCCAATAACCATTGACAGGGAGGGGCAAATACAATTTGTAGAAATAAACACCGGGCACGTTTATTAAGAAGTTTCTATGTGTTACTCAATGATTCACAGCCATACAGTGTTTAAAAAGACCAATTCTTGTTCTTCCACTTTTACCATCGTAATTGCAATGGACCGAAATACAGAGTGTATTTGATTAAAACACCAAAACCTTATTTACACTAAACAGTGACATGTTTCTTTAGCAATTTTATCAAATGAAAAGACTCCAGATCTCTGTAATCAACTGGCACTTCAAAACTACCATCCTTGCGTCTATACACTCATCAAATTAGCTTATTGTTACAAATATAATTTTGCAATTTTACTGAAAATATAAGCCAGCTTATTCACCAACATGGAGTTGAGTCGGAGGGGTGGTTCAGAGATGTCCAGGGAAGAAAAAGGAGAACCAGTTTATTCAACCAGCCTAATTCAAATCAGACCTGCAAGTAAACTGGTTTTCGGGCCAGCTGCAGGTTTGCTAAGAGGCCAAGACAGTGTACCTATGTTTTAAAACATCATTATCATCATAATCAATTCCCAACAGCTGCTTAGGTAGTTGCTTAATTAAACAGCTAAGCTAAATACATCGTCAGAAATAACATATAACTGAATTGTAAAAGAACACTCTACAATGTAACTAAACAATACGTTTAGCAATGTATAGCACATTTCAGAGCTCAGCATACTATAAGTTCACAAGTTCAGAAGGTCATTCTGTCTACAAATCGACGGTATGTTTTTCTGGCTAAAGAAATAGGTCTACAATAACAACATCATTTAAATATAAAATAGGAAAAATTACCTTCAGCACTTGATATGATTACAATGGGCGCCAAATTGGTGTTATGCATAGTGTGACAATAGATTAATTTCCATGACACAGAATCACCCAAATAAAACAATATTCTGCGTAATGGTCATTTCCGTTGATTTTGACCTTTTGACCTGGAAACAACCTTGGGTAACTTCAAGGTTGTTTCAAGGTTAAAAGGTCAAAATGAAGGCAAACTGTCATTACACACAATCACCCAAATAAAGAAGCATTTGGCTGAGATAGGTTCACATTCTCTTGAGACCTTTTGACCTTGAAATGACATAGGATTATTTTAACCTTTAACTAGTGTCCTCTCGAATGTGGTAGAATTAGTTGGCATGAGCAAGTTGTGGTAAAAGAATAATTGTGGTGTAGCAATATTTGTCTGAGGGTGTAAATTGAGAATGGACCCAAGTTCCAAGTCCCGAGGTTGAGCGCAGCACAGTCGATGTAATTTAATGGGTGCACTATGTCTTCTGGACTGACACGCTTTGGTTTCTACACGTCAGCATTCAGAGTTGTTCAGACAGGAACATAAATCGTCGCATGGAGGAATGGAATTATATGGTCAACTCTGAAGCGTGAGCCCGTAGACAGGAAATTATGCAGTCTTCGTTAATTGAGTTAAGCTGGGTAACTAGAAGCGTGACACGCGAAAGATAAGTGCGAGTCAGATAGCCTATTGCTGTCGCCTTGCCGTCGCTGTGATAAAGAAGAATTGGTATTGATATTTTCGTTTATTTAATAACTTGCTGTCAAGAATCAACAAGTAACATCAATTTATGATTATGCAGTTATAGTATTAGAGACTATAGTACTATTTCAACATAAAATTTGAATGTGTACGGAATCTGACGCAGCGCTGCCATTCAGCCTCCGTCTATTCTTCACAGTGTTCCGATTCAGCAAGGAGCTTTGACGGATATAGAGATTCGGCCCGTATGCCTGAGCTCGTCTACTGATGTTAGCAGCAGAAAGAGGTCTGATCGCCGGTTGCGTGAGATTGTAAAAGTACGTCTCTCGTGAATGTATTACTAGATTATAAGCAGAGTACGCGAGTGAGAGATTAGAGCGTTAGTTTATGCCGATTATGCTTCGAGGATCTAGCGCTATATGGGTATATTTCACAACAGGATGCAAATTAGATAAATTTCCGTCTTCTACTTTGGACAGATTACACAAAAATAAAATTATAATTTATGTGTTTTTATATACATTGTAGGGCATGTATTAGTTATCTGGTGTATTTATATGAACATTATTTAGATGATTAGTATGAGAAAAAAATTATAAAGTCCAATTTTAACCCGAAATTACATTGTCTTTTCTAATGGTGAGTCAATTCAACATTACGTTAGGGTAACAGCTGAAACGCTTAACTGATGTTTTATAATTTTTAGATCATTAACTTACATATATCCATTGCTCTATGTTTTTTTTATTAACTAATTAACAAACTAAATAATTAAAAAATAAATAAAACCGTCTGTCTTCAAATATTGGTTACAACACCGTTACGAATGGGTTTCTGCCATCTAGGGAATAAATTGAAAAACTCTCGGTTTTTGAATTGGCATCTTCGATAGCAGAGAACCAGTCTGCATTGATTTTACCAACAAGAAATCAATATTTTGTTTGCTTCTGTTTTTCAGAAATTTATCCGGATATGTAATAGTCCAAAAAAAATTTACAACTTTCTGACTGTAATTATTGCACTTTGCGTATATATATAATTTTTTATTTCAAAAATAATATTCGAAATTGACAGCCTCGCCACTATAAACTAACTATTTATTGTATCTTAACTCGTCCGGTAAGCATGGAGACCTAATTATAAATAGTTTACAACTCCGTTACTCATTCAAACGCTTTACATTATTCACCGTGAAATTCAGAGTTGTTCAGATAGGAACAGTCAGATATTGCTGTCACCTTGCCGTCGCCTTGATGTGCAGAATGTGTACGGAATCTGACGCAGCGCTGCCATTCAGCCTCCGTCTATTCTTCACAGTGTTCAGATTCAGCAAGGAGTTTTGATGGATAAAGAGATTCGGCCCGTAGGCCTGAGCTCGTCTGCTGATGTTAGCAGCAGAAAGAAGTCTGATCGCCGGTTGCGTGAGATTGTAAAAGTACGTCTCTCGTGAATGTATTACGAGATTATAAGCAGAGTTGTTAAGTAACGCGAGTGAGAGATTAGAGCGTTAGTTTATGCCGATTATGCTTCGAGGATCTAGCGCTATATAGGCCTAAAGCGTTAGATGGCAATCAAAAGAATCGGGTCGTCTACCGTCGCGCTGGATTCTAGCGACGAGAGAGTTCTAATTCCGTGGAGGATTCATGTGATTGAAACGAGCTAACGAGGGAAGATAAATCCTCGTGCATTCAGTTCAGAACGAGTCAGAGAAACTCGGTCTATAGATTATGGAATACAGATCTGCTGAGATTCGGCCGCGTCTCTGATCGTCTATTGAGACACCGATCCGAGTCTTGTCCGGTCTGTAAAGAATCAGTAGGAGTGCTTATGATTACGACCGCTGAGGAATGGTATACCGCCTCATCGTTGTCTACGTTCTTAGACCGGAATGGAATCCGACGGCGCTGTGAGCTGAAAGTACAGGCCTATTCTTCTGTTGACCATATATCTCGAATAGAACCAGTGGCGTAATCCGAAAGGTCTTCAGCGCCCGGGGGCAAATAAAACGACTGCGCCCCCTTTTAATTTTCTTGTTGATTTTTAGTCGTGAGACCTTGTCATTGTACTGTGTACCACTGAAGCTAATTTTACGCCCCTCTGGTGCAGCAGCTGCCCGGGGGCGGCTGCCCCCTCTGCCCCCTCGTTACGCCACTGTATAGAACCATTGAGACAAGGTAATACTGATTCTCTGCCTAATATAATTAAGGTTAAGACTGATTAATATTAAGTCGTAGACACACGTTGGTTCTGCAGTATGAATGTATGTGTCTGATGTTGAGATTGATTGCATAACTTGTGTTCGTCTATATAATTATTGTTTATTTGCCGTTGCATTGTGTAATCCCGCTAATTAATACAAACATTATTAGAAGCGGACGTTTTATTTTTCTATAGAAGAAATGAATGAGGAAGGTATTAGTATGACGAAGGTCTGGTAAGGTACAGACTGGTTTTCGGATTCTCAGACCCACGGGCGCGCCAGGCCACCGCTTGCAACATTCAGTGCTACTACGGGAACCCTCACTCGGTCCCTCTCGCCATTCACCGATGGGGCGGAAGAAGGTTTGGACTGGGAGCCAGTGCAGGTTTCGAACCATTGAGACGCAGTACTAGACTAGCTGCCCACGCTAGCCTACACCGTCGTAGCTGCCCAGACCCTTCCCTTCCTTCGCCCTGGCCCACTGCCGAACAGTACCGGTACATTGAATGAGATACCAACTTCACTGGCTTTCTCTCACTGCTCGTATCCAGCTTAAGGTCCTTGTTCATGTCTGCCGGTCTTATTCTGGCCTAGCTCCCAAATACCTCTGTTGCCTCGTTCGCCGACCTATCTCAGCCACCTCTAGTTCGTCGGTTTCGCTCACTTGATCGCCTTGACCTTCTTGTCCCACGAGCTATGGACTGCTATGGCTAAATCTCGAGCTTTTGCCTTCATTGGCCCTTCACTATGGAACCAACGCCCTTCATCAACTCGTTCTTTGATAGTACTAGTTTAGTCTGGTGGGCCAGGTGCTTCTTTTCGCTGTCTTAAGACCACTCTTTTCGCTGGGAATCTTTTGCACTGGGAGCGCCCTGATTGGTGTTTCACTGTGAGGGGCGCTTTATAAATTTATAAATACAATACAATACAATACCAGCAGACGAAAGCATCGCAGCATCGCATCGAATCCGAAACCCGGAGTTAGAAGTAATGAATTTATAAGAAAAATACCAACCCATAGTCCAGCATAGGAATAAATCAGGTCTTTTCTGCATCTCTCTCTACATCCATCTGGCGCAAAACTGCTCAAGTCTGAGACACTAGTTCTTGAGTTAAATACAAATACTTCGTCACTTCCATATTCATGATAGCATCCCCAATATGTGTCAGCTGAAGTCTCTAAAACAAAATAAAATTAACATAACAATTTGGTACATATACAGATGCTATAACAGATGTAAAAGTCTGTAACTCGACTTCAGTTTAGTCACCTTTATCAGAATTGCATTTAGTAAACAATTTTGATTGAGTTTGAGGCCTTGTACCACCTAACCCTGCCTTCAGTACCGTAATTGAAATAAACTGTGAAACCGTTGATAAAGTTTAAGTCCGGGTAAACGGCTTTAAGCTCAGTAATAAATATCAGTTTTAAAATCGTCTACATAAATATCATCTTTATTTACAATTAAATTTTACTTAATCAACAATTTATCCATACAATGTATATAGCAATAAAACAATTCCGCTCATTGTAATCCGTCTGTTTTAGCTAACAGGTATGCAGTGGCGCTGAATGCAACTGAATTTCAGGAATAGACTTGACTGCATATCTACTACGCTGTGTACCGGAGCTTTCCACCAAAACTGGTGGAGCATTCCACCATTGGATGATTTCAAAGGCATCTTATGCGGTGATGTAGCGGTATGTTTAGCAATCGTTTATTCTCGACCCTGCTCATTTTAAAATAAATTGATAGGGTGAGGCCTTTCACCACCGCCGCTGTTACATTTGCTGGGGTGCATGAAGTGACTATGATGTGATAATGTGCTGGGATTAATTGAGAGCACAATAATCAGTTGACTTGCTATATTTCCTGTAGTTGTATAGGTCAACATAAGAGGATGGCAGTCATTGGACAGAGAGGAGGAGTTCCGTCATCGTCCTTTCAGAAACGCTCTGTGTCGGATATCTACTAGCACTGAATTTTCTTCGGCCGAATTGTTCGACTTACACAAACAATGAGCTGATGCCGCTCTCTTCAGTGTTCAGTCCGCATCAGGTCCAGTCTTCTCACTCCGTGGTTTGACTCGGAGTGCAGAGCGATGCAGGCGACAGTTAGGCGTGCAGAGAGCCTCTATCGACGTCAGAGTTTCGGTTCGAGCAGTTGGACTCATTAACTGACGTTGAACTGAGGACATTCATTTTGTCAATGCTGCCAAAGTCACCTATGTTTGACCCCGTTCCGGTTGTCATCCTCCGTGACTCTATCGACGAGCTGGTATACCAGCCTATAAAACTTTTCATCATTTATTAAACTTAACTGTAACTGTTGTTGCATTGTTGTTGTTCTACTATATGTAGGCCTATACTGTAGATTTACTCACTTTCGAAAGAAATTCAGGCGGAAATGGGTTAAGTGCTATGGTCTAATACAGTCTGAGTCCAGTCTGAGTCATTGCAAAATGTCTCTGACTGTATAAACGCATTTATTCAATTGAAACTGGTGACGATCTTTTGTTCCGCCGTCTCAACTAGGCAGCGTCGCGCCTTCTCGGTAAACCTTCTCGGGAAACCTTTTTTCGTCAGTCCAGCTTCCATTTTAAAGTGAAAATATCATATAACTTCGTAGACGAAATGTCTGTCGGCTAAATGTCTGTATAGTGTAGACGAAGTGTCGTAGACGAAAAGTCTGTACACGAATTGTCGTGAAACCGTTTACAAGCATATTAAGCAAACACTTACAGTAGTTAGCTATATACAGGAGCTGGCTTAATTCTATATACAGGAGCTGGCCTAATTCTATAGACAGGAGCTGGCTTAATTCTATATACAGGAGCTGGCTTAATTTTACACTGAGAGTTGAAGCATAAAGTATACCAAGTACAGTTCAAAGGTCAACCGACGACATTAGCCAGAAACAGATGGCCACTAAAGCTGGGCAAAGATCATTTCAAGGGTCTCTCTTCTTAGAGGGGGCGTGCGTGTGCCTACGCCCTTCCCCCTCCATTGCAAAGTGCCCAAGCTCATTCATTATTCATTAACCACAAAGCGGGCACCATTTTACACTGCAGCCTTTAAGTGTGTTTATACCACAACATTAGACGTTTGTACTCGCAACCAATGACACGCTGAATTATAGAATAAGGGGCTCATTAGGTTTAAGTAGGGTTTGACGTCACACACACTATCGGCTCTCTTTCAATCTCTATAATAATCTATCTTTCAAACACGAAAAGACATGAATTTAATCAATCTTTATTGAAGTGAAACACAACATCAGTACATTAAAGTGTTACACACAAAATTATGAACCAGATAGTCGTTAAGACCAGTGTATAAAATTATATAAACGTTCTGAAAGGCGCTTCAGGTGGTTCTCCAAACGAATCAAAGTATTCGCCGTATGTAGAATCTTCAATGTACAATACGATCCAATGTTGTCCAGGTTTGTCGTGTGGGTCGGTATTACAAATGATTAGAGCCGGTTTGCTTTTGTCAAATGTTTTAGGTAATCTATCGCTCGCAAACACGCCCAGGAACATTGCTCTACTCTTTGCATCTTTTTGAAGTATCTTCTCTATTCTGCTGCCATTCATTTTCAATTCTTGTAATCGAAAAGCACGTTTCTCGAGTGGTCGATTTCCAAGATATTCTCAAACTCTGCGAATGCGATGACATTAATCGAACTCGCCAGAGCTTGCGCAAATTTAAGATCCAATCGAATATTTCCTTGCTTGAGCAGGTTGAAATGGCCACCTTCGGCTAGGTCGGCTGTTAGATCGAATGCGTAAAGAGGGTTGGACGGTGACAAACAGTCGACTACAGACAACGGAAAGTACATCGAAAACACCAAAAAGAACGAATGGCCAGAAATCATCCAAGGAGCAGAAACCATCCAACCAAAACCAGTGAAGAGAAAGGCGTCGATTGGTCATCACCGAAGAGCATGTCTCTGAAGCGGAAGGCGGCTACGTGGAAGGACAGATGGCCAACTCTTCTCCCATAAGACAGTTACCTGCAAAGCAACTGATCACGCCCGTGCTGCAGCCAACCGTTCAACAACGGAGGAGAAGCGACCAGCCTGTCTCGGATGCAGTTACGACTACGTGGAAGAGCAGACGGAAACGAGTGATGGCCGACGGCCACGAACAACAGACACAACAGATTAAAAGAAAAGCATGCAATGCGAAGAAAGCAACAACACACAGAGAAACGAAGAGAAAGAAAGCATAGCCAACAAGAAAGTAGCTCACATAAGAAATCCTGTGCAACCTCGGGAAAACCTGAAATAAACAGGAAGCAGCACAGAAACACCAGCCTCCGGATAGACGTGAAGACATCTAGGAGACGAAAGCGGCAGATACGACTACACGAATGTCCGATAACATCAACCAACGCAGGAGAGATGATCAAACACACACTAAAATAGAAAGAAAATAAACAAACTAAAGACGCCAACAACCCTTGGCATTATGCCACTCACTTAATGTCATTACACCTTGGATAGGCCTACAGGTTTCTCCCTCTCTCTCGTCCACTCTTGCTTCCCTTTCCATCCCATCTGGGTTGAACAGGTTATCTCAAGATAACCTACAACTTGTTTGTGGATAAGTACAAATTAATATTAGTAGGGCCTAGCTGAGATGTCTTCATGTGGAACTATAATTAACCTACATGTATCTGCTGTCATCAAGAATAATGATGACATTTTGTACACCATGTATATAGAAATTTCTGAAATGATAATTATTAACTTAAAATTCTTTACATCATAGCACACCTGTAAATAAAAGCACACATTTGCCCGTCAATCAAGTAACACTAATTAGTCAACTAATTAGTATTACCTCATTTTCCTGGGACATCACTTATTGACCGCGCAGGTTGACGTCAAAGCCCTTATCACCGGCATACATAGCCTACCTTAATATTAAGTCATGAAAGAGGGATAGTGTTTGTTTCATGTTTAATGGACATTTACTAATACTAATACTAATACTAATTTAGACATTTACTTGCTTGGAATGTTGTTTAGATGTCAATGAATGTGTTGTTAACAATGGAGGATGTCCGCAGTCCTGCAGCAACACAGTAGGCAGCTTCGTCTGTTCATGCTGGTCAGGGTATAAGATTCCAACAGGAATGAGGGAAAGTTATAACTGCACCGGTATGATTAATTTATTGTTGTCTTTATTATTGCTCCTTCATATTAGTGACACTGACCCTAATTCACTATTAGTGAATTATGGTCCGCTCGCTGGACCGAGCGCTGTAGGCTATCTGTACACAATGACTATATACCACAGTTCTTGAAAAGTAAAGCATGCAGTGTCTCAATTAGTAGGACAGTAGGCCTATGTAAAGTTATGCACATTTTCATAAAAAACGGAATAATAGGAACGATCTCACAGTTCCAGACTGTGTTGATATCAATGCTTATATACTTTTATCCCTCCATCCTCTTCTCTCCATTTGGTGTTACCTTCTCCATCCCCGTTGTGAACCTCTGCACTCCAGCGCTAACTGTGCTACAGGCTGTGATCCATTTGCTGGACAGGTCACAGATGCCTTGTCGGGTAAAGGGCTCAATAAGAAAATAATATTCAAAATGTATAACGATCCAGGCTTATTACTTTAACTGCAGCTGGAAGGACAATCATTTAAACAAACGCCAAGAATTTACATTAATACATAACAATAATTATTATACAGTAATAACACACAATATTACACATTATACAATGTCTAACAGACAAGGAACTCATATTAGAGTCTTTTAAAATATTTCAGCTAGCGCTCTGCGCCGACGTCATAGTTCCAGCGGCGGCGCGCCGGTCATTTTTGGTCGGCGGCGGCGGCGCGCCGCCGACCCGACAAATCGGCGGCGGCGGCGGCGGCGGCAGACGCGGCGTGGTCGGCGCAGTGGTCTAACGGCGCATACTTGTTTTAAAAGTTGTTCAGCAAAGAATTTACATTATAAAGATAAGCATGTTCAACATTATTTTTCGCAATTGTCATGAGAGACAATCATTCTGAGAACAGACGTTCAATAGCAAAAAGGCTACAAGAACAAAAGGCTACTAAGCCATGTAGGCTTAATTACTAAGCAACGTGATATTGTTTGCAGTTGGGTTTCCAGTATAAGTGCCAATAGCAGTTAATGAACTCAGGGTGTTTTGTGTCGAAATTTTAGTCTGCCACAAAATGAGAGTTTTCGTGAATGAATACAATCTTGTGAGCAGACGACGGTGCGAGGGAACTTCGCTTCGCAATGGCTGCAAGACCTGCAACAGAGAAAATTCTTTCCGATGGCGCTCTGGTTGCAGCCATTGACATTGTCTATTCCCCCCCCAAGTCATTAGAGAATGCCACAAAATGAGAGTTTTCGTGAATGAATACTATCTTATCAGAAGACGACGGTGCGTTGCAATGGCTGCAAGACCTGCAACAGAGAAAATTCTTTCCAATGGCGCTCTGGTTGCAGCCATTGACAGAATTGCAGGGGCGTCTATCTCCCCAGTCATGAGCATTAGAGCAACTCCCCCGCTGCCCTTCCTGCAGCCACTGTAACTGTCTGTAGAGTATGTGATAGGCGTTGTACTATGGACGGTTACTTGAGGTTCTTCTGCAGTTTATCAGAAAACAGTGCAAATCGTTCAATGATTCATCCGTGTTTAAACTTTAAACCGTCTACAATGTCACGCTGACTTGCCAATATTGTCAGTGCAGAGAACCAGTCATCCAGCATTGTACTACGCAGTCTGTTTTTGATTATTTTGACTCGGCTCATTACCCGTTCGGCGCTACAACTTGTGACAGCAATAGTAGCGAGAATCTTCATTAGACACGACAGATTTGTAAAAGATGACAGTTCATCCAATGCTCTCATTGGCTTTAGAAAGGTTCGGTGTTAGCAATGTTTTGAATTTACATTGCAGATACGGTATGCACGGCTATGGCAAGTGTTTCACTTAAAATGTGTGTAACAGAATAAACTGATTTAAAATTTAAAGAAACTTTTTACTTAGCAATAAGTGATTGAAAATGAAAACTGCATGCGAGCACAATAGTACCACTGTGCAAACAACATCTGCTACAGACAGTTGTTATAGTTGTCAGTGTAATACTAGTAATACGCACCTAAATTCACATCAGCAGTACATGCCATACACCAAAGAGACTTGGCCAAAACAAATAATTGACTGGAGTCTGGGGAAAAGATTGGATGACAATAACCCTCACACGACATACAATAATAGAACAAAAACTAGGAGAAACGCCCGTAAGTGTACAGTGAGTCATGTCTATTTTGGCACCTTGTATTAAGCTGAATAATACAGTAGGCTGCCTACCTTTTGTATTTGAAACCATGTTTTTCCCTGCAGTGTCTCTTCCATTTGTCCCCACGCAGCAACATGTTGCAGCAAACTTCTAAGCATTGCAGCTTCGCAATTCGCTTTTCTCGTGGCATTTCACAAGAATACTGTAATTATCTATCAGTAGGTTATTCACGATAACGATGACTTAGACCGGTGGTAGCCAACCTATGGCACGCGTGTCATTTGTGGCACGCCAGCCTATGACGAATGGTAGGAATACGGAGGACCTTGGAATTTTCTGAAAAGTTATGCTGGGTTGTTTAGTTTATAATTTTATCTATATAGAATCTTAGGCGCCTATGTAGCTCCGTAGCTGCAGCGACCGAGGACTGGGTTTATCGGCCTGACGCTACAGACAGATGCAGCACAGGGGCTCGAATTAAGTCGGCAGGGAAGAGGTCAGCGGCAGGGTCATCAGTCGGCAGGATGTCAGAGTCCAATTTCTCCACAGCATATTTTCTGCAGAGATAAGAAGCCCAAATTGCAGTGAAGGATCGTAGGATCCAGGCCCACCGAAAGGAGGAAGAGGGCAAATGCCCAGGAGCCTAATGCCTTTTAAAATATTACTGACACAACCACAATAAGTTTAAACTTCAAGAATTTTAATAATTATTTAATTATTACCTTACTGTATGGTACGATATTATAAATTTAAACTCCCCTAATTTCTGAATAAGGTCTCTCCCCCCGCCCCCTATTTCTTGGATGGAGCATTTGCTCCAAGGTTTACATGGTGTAGACGCTCTGTATACATGTATAGGCAATCCTACAGTGCTTTGCCTGATAAACAATTATACAGAGAAAATACCAAAATTTGTATGTAATAAGGAGTAAAGGCTCAACAGTCCAATCAATTTCACGAGAAATACTCGTGACTTATACAGCTGTTTAAATGTTAAATTCATTTTTCACGCTTCAGAATACCTGGATACGTATCTCTATTATTTTGTCTTTGCCCCGATCTCTTCGTTCTCCTCCTTCTCATTCTCCCTAGCGTGCATTCCATAGCGCGGACTTTGAACGGCATGCCTTTAGTGTAGGCCACTGGACCAAGCCACAACTGGCGGTGTAACATGAAATATTATTATACGTATACATAGACTTTGGGTGTTCATGTATACGTGTGCCGGTGTGATGCGAGATGTTGTCTCGGGTGTAGATGTGTCCGAAAAATATTGTCATTGGTTCATGTGACCAATAAAAAATGATTATGTTATTTTCATATTGGGTTAATACGATACTTGAAACCTTGCACTTGTGAGCAAACGCGTCTACCTCTCAGCCTACGGTCCAGACATTATTTCACACTTGCAGTCTTCAATGAGTATGTCGTAACAGAGTTATAGCGTAAAGACAACAGCGGTCACGTGTGCAGGACACAGGTCCACCCAAGGTCAGGATATCTATACACTGGACCACATTTATGCTTCAAAATACCTGATGTTGACTCAGTTTTGATACAAAAGCCCATAGCTTTAGATGATCCAAAGCATCAACGTTTGCAATTGCCTTACCATCGGTCTTTAATGGCGCAATTTCCGAAGTAGACGACATTTGTGTCTTGGAAGGCGACGGAGAAAGCCAAGGTATTGCACGCGTGGTGTGGTCATAAATTTCTCTTATTGAAAGAAATAATGCTTTCACAGTATTAATTAAAACGTCGCCATCAATTTAATCATACCTTCCATTCTTGTGTGCTCCGTTCTTACTGACATTTTATAGCACTGAGACTAGAGAAATACGTGAACTAGGCTACTCGTGCTATTTAGGAGCACGCGAAAAACTTGCAATTTGTATATGTACGGGAACTGCGTGTAGGCCTACTATTTAGAATTACGTGAACTACTTGTACTATTTAGCAAGAAGAATAATATGACAGCAGCATTTAAACCATCTAGAGAAACATATGCGCCATATCGATTGACAAATGACCCCATAGACCATATCGATAGGACACCTTCACAATTTATCTCAAATAGTGAAAACAGTTTCATTTGCCGTAATCGCAGTTGTAGTCTAACATTGAGTGTAACGGTTCATAAATTTATCTTATGTATGTATGAGCACTTGTTCACGAATCTTCAAGATATTGATTCAGTAGGCGCTTGAGAACTACAGCTCGGACACTGAATCAGAGTTTCACTATCGAGGCGCATGAGCAATTGCGAGTGAAGGACTTGCCCAGGGTCCCTGCACTATATATATTTATACATGTAGTGTGTATGATAGACAGAGGACCGTTTCGGCCTTCTCTCATTCCTATCCATGCATCTATTACGCATTCAGTTCAAATTCTATCACTTTTGCGCAACTCTCCCTCTCTCTACTCGAGGTAGCTCCTTCATACCTTCAGACCTTATAACTATGTAAGTCGGTCTCTAAACTCCCTGGTCGCTCGGCCGCCATAGGCCTTCTTGCTGTCTTTCGCGTGCGTGGTGCAAGTACTCAATCCAGAAGCTTAATTTGCACATGTCGATCCTCTAGTTGGAACCATCTTCCACATGAATTTCGTCTTGAGCACCTCAGCCTGTCTATCCCTGTTTCGGAAACACCTGAAGACTATCTTATTTGTTAGTGACTTAGGTCGGGAGCACCACTGAATCTCTGAGTAGCACTTCATAAATGTTCACTACAATTACAATAACAATTCAATTGATCTGTCATTCAATCCACCCATCCATCCATCCATCCATCCATCCATCCATCCATCATCCATCCATCCATCCATCCATCCATCCATCCATCCATCCATCAATCAATCAATCAATCAATCCATCCATTCATCCATCCATCCATCCATCCATCTATCCATATCATCGATCATCCATCCATCTAATCCATCCATCCATCCATCCATCCATCAGCATCAATCAATCAATCAATTTATCCATCCATGCATCTAGGTCCATCCATCCATCCATCCATCCATCCATCCATCCATCCATCCATCCATCCATCCATCACAGGAATCATCCATCCATCCATCCATTCATCAACCATCCATCCATCAATCCATCCATCAAAAATCCATCCATCCATCCATGTATCCATCCATGTCGTTCATCCATCCATCCATCGACGAAGTGTCGTAATCGATCCATCCATCCATCCATCCATCCATCGATCCATCCATCCATCCATCCGTCCAATCCATCCATACTCTATCCATCCATCTTTATCCATCCATCCATCCAGGCCAGTCCATCCATTAACCATATATCCATCCATCCATCCATATGGATCCATCCATCCATCCATCCATCCTACCATATGTCCGTTGTTTGCCTGTCTGTGCCTGTGTCTGTCTCTGTCTCTGTGTGTCTGTCTATCTGCCTCTGTCTGTCTGTCTCTGTCTGCCTCTTTGTATCTGTCTGTCTTTCTCTGTCTGTCTGTCTATCTGTCTGTGTCTGTCTGTGTCTGTCTCTTTGTGTCTGTCTGTCTCTGACTGTCTGTATGTCTGTATCTAACTTCTTTTACCCACTGAAGCCACAATTTATCAAGAAATCATGCAAAACATGAAATATGTAACAAAACAATTAAACAAATGGTTGTGGCATCGGCGGCGCGCCGAGGAATTATCGGCGGCGGCGGCGGCGGCGGCCGATCCACAAAAATCGGCGGCGGCGGCGCGGAAGAAAAGTCGGCGGCGACGGCGCGGCGCGGCCGGCGCAGGGCTCTACTTGGGAGAGGGGCAAGTACGTCGCTTGGGACGCAACTACCATTCATACTTGCGCTGTCTCCTACATCCATCTGACGTTGACTATGCCTGGAGGGGCGGCGGAACACGCCGCATCCCTCCCCGCCACTCACGAGTTCGTTCCTGTGGCCGTCGAGTTGCTAGCCCCGTCAACCGTGCAGGCCGCGAATTATTGATGGAGTTGGGGCGCCGAATGACAGCCGTCTCAGGCGACCCTCTGGAGACCATGCACCTGTTCCAGCATTTATCCATTTATTCAATGCCGTAGCCTTCAGAGGCACTTTCTCACAACGCACCCGGAACGAGGACCACTAACTCCAGATTAATGGCACACTCTAGGATAGTTTCCAGTAGCCTGAGGATTATTCATACCTCGGGCAATAAAAAAATTTATAATAATAATAATAATAATAATAATAATAGTAATAATAAAATCACAGAAAATGAAGTCCTTCATTTCAATAGTGCAAAAACTACCGTAAAATTACAACAGACAACAAATGTTTAAATTCTTTTATTTTATATAAAGGAACAAAAGTTAATTTAAAAAAAGATTAAATTTTTTAGAAAGTATTTGCTAGCAATTCCCACAATTACTACCGTCGTTTGGGACGTGTCCTGATCCGGGAATCTGTGTATGGGTGCGACTTATTTGCCAGAGAGACGTATGTACGGAATTTACCAAAAATTCCATTATGACGTCTTATCAACTTTACAGAAAAACGACTTTTAGTCCGGAAAATGCGGGTATGCATACCATGCATGCACGCATGTGTACCTACATACATACAAATATGCATATGTTTCAACCCCTTTTCCTCCTTAGGTCCTGTTCTAACTAATCCTTGCTTTCTTTCTATTCATCCTTGTTGTTAATTCAAAGTTTTTGAGTATGGTGTAGGGCATTGCTTCCCAAAGTGGTGGTCTGCGGAGGGGTGCCGGTCCTGCGCAAGCCCTCAGTTGCCGGTCCGCAAAGTGAGTCAAGAAACTGGTCAAATTGTCACGGAATTCAGAAATGACAATTATACTTTAAAAAGTAATAACAGAAAAACAATTATTTGGCTAGCATTTTAAAGGGCAATAAAGTCACAGAATTGGCTAAGCATACATTTAAATCAATTTTTAAACATTTTGAGGAATTTAGGTGATCGAAAATGAACAAGAGAATTTTTTTATAAATTTGGCACCGGTCCTCTTCTAGTGGGAAATTTCTGCCGGTCGGTAACACTGAAAAGTTTGGGAAGCGCTGGTGTAGGGTGCTGATGTCTTGAATCAGGGAGGCAATGCAAGAGCACTTATCTGCACTTAATCTGGGAAATAGCTCTTTCTTTGAATTTGTTTTTCATCACGAACAGCTTACTGGCTCATTTATGTTTGTGTTGCATCAGCAGAATTATGCCAGAATATCGATGAATATAGTTATAATATACCATTTAATTCATTTATTCTTTTCTATATTTTAGACATTGATGAATGTGAAGAAGGTTCTTCGAACTGTTACCAAAGCTGTAATAATACGGTTGGAAGCTACAACTGTAGCTGTAGAACCGGATATGAACTGGACAATGATCGCTATAGATGCAATGGTAATACTTTATTGTTTTTAAATTACTGTCAGATTTGGCTGGAAATAATAAATAACCATTAATTTTTGTAACTGAAGAGCTCACAAATGATGGTGTCTATGGGCCGTTCATAAATGACGTGACGCACCTAAGTGGAGGGGAGGTTGGAAATTTGTGACGAAGTGTGACATGGGGTTGGGGGGTTTGTGATATGTGACGTCACATCAGGTCTATGTAATTAAATTTAACAATTAACAACAATTTAATTTTAGCAGTGGCTGTCGTGTACAGTTAAATTCGACTCCTGTAATAACTTGTGATCATCCATTCATACTGAATTGTAATCATCCTGCGTAATTGTCAGTTTGAATTAATAAAGAATATATTAAACGCACACGCGTGCAACCAACCAAAAGATTCCTGTCGAAAGCTGAAGATGGCATGCATGTTCAGAGTCTCTGAGCCAAGTTGCGTCGATAGAGTAGAGCGAGCACAAGTGACAGCGTTCGCAAACACGGTTAGGAAGCCGACGAGCAGTCCCTCACTTTTAGAAGATAACGCACGTTCGGCTTTTCGTCGAGGTACCAGCTAGGACCACGCAGAAGAAGGCATTCGTCGTGTGTCGGTCGGTCGGTTGAATCGCCCCCAGTGACTGAAGGTCGAAGTAACTCCAGTGGCCCGCATCGGTCGTCCTCCACCGAGACGAAAATACTCGGCTACAGAGGGCGTACACGGTCCGTATGGCTGAGGCTCGAGCATACATCGAAGGATGGTCTGACGCAGTCACTTGGGCCAAGTCGACCTCCAAAAGAAATACCTTCAAACTCACAAAAATGCGGGTTCATCCAGTAAACAATTCTGTCTTAGCAATTGTCTTCAAAACATATTATAGGAGTAAGAGATTTGTGGGTTGAGATAATCATTGCATGAAAAGGTTGAAAGAGAGCGAAAAGACTGCAAAGGAATGTTTATTTCCGGGTTTCAGCGTGAAAATTGATTTATTAAATACAAATGTGGCTTCCTTTAAATGTTTAGTAAATGTTGCACTTTGAAAATTTTAATGAGTTTTTGCCCATTCTGAGCATAAGCTCGATACCGTATACTGGATAGCCAGAAGATACATGTAGGCCTATGTTGCCCTTAGAATCAACTAACCTATCACACTTGGAGCATCTGAATACTAGTTCAGCTAAATCTCTCTCACTGTTCTCTCTTTTAGGCCTACTACAATCCTACCTCTCAATCTTCAGCCTTTTCCATCTTCCCTCCCCAACCTTGCCTTACCTTGTCGGTTCCTCCGCTCTGCCCTTTTGCTTTCGGCGAAGCATACAAGGGTGAAGTGTGGACAGAAGGCCGCTCTCTGCTGAGTGACTGGTCATCGCATAGAGCAGTCCACCGTTCGCCACCGGAGGAGAAATGACAAGCCTGCCTTAGATGCAGAATATGGCTCGTGGAAGAACAGATGGTCAACTATTCTCTCAAGTTCGGACAGAAGGCAGTTTCCTGCAAAGCGACTGTTCACCGCCTGTGTTACAGCCAACCGTCGGTATCGGAAGTGGTTATGACTACTTGGAAGGGCAGACGGTTGACTCTTCTCCAAAGATCTCACAAAGCGTCAGATAACATCGGCCTTAGTAATCTGGCGTAAGTCATCGTTGCGCCTTATCTTTAGGTGGAAGGATAGTTTGTTCTTCCCAAGTGGTCGATGAAGCAAGAAAGGAGCATGAAAATTGCACCATATCGACCATCGCGGACAGACTGAAGTGTTGTCGGAGTGACACTCAGAGCAGCCATCAGCAAAATACGAGAAGAAAAGAAGCACTATCAACTCAACCAGAAAGAAAACTGTGGATCGGTTGTCTCAAATCGATGGTTGGACGGTGACAAACAGTCGACTACAGACAACGGAAAGTACATCGAAAACACCAAAAAGAACGAATGGCCAGAAATCATCCAAGGAGCAGAAACCATCCAACCAAAACCAGTGAAGAGAAAGGCGTCGATTGGTCATCACCGAAGAGCATGTCTCTGAAGCGGAAGGCGGCTACGTGGAAGGACAGATGGCCAACTCTTCTCCCATAAGACAGTTACCTGCAAAGCAACTGATCACGCCCGTGCTGCAGCCAACCGTTCAACAACGGAGGAGAAGCGACCAGCCTGTCTCGGATGCAGTTACGACTACGTGGAAGAGCAGACGGAAACGAGTGATGGCCGACGGCCACGAACAACAGACACAACAGATTAAAAGAAAAGCATGCAATGCGAAGAAAGCAACAACACACAGAGAAACGAAGAGAAAGAAAGCATAGCCAACAAGAAAGTAGCTCACATAAGAAATCCTGTGCAACCTCGGGAAAACCTGAAATAAACAGGAAGCAGCACAGAAACACCAGCCTCCGGATAGACGTGAAGACATCTAGGAGACGAAAGCGGCAGATACGACTACACGAATGTCCGATAACATCAACCAACGCAGGAGAGATGATCAAACACACACTAAAATAGAAAGAAAATAAACAAACTAAAGACGCCAACAACCCTTGGCATTATGCCACTCACTTAATGTCATTACACCTTGGATAGGCCTACAGGTTTCTCCCTCTCTCTCGTCCACTCTTGCTTCCCTTTCCATCCCATCTGGGTTGAACAGGTTATCTCAAGATAACCTACAACTTGTTTGTGGATAAGTACAAATTAATATTAGTAGGGCCTAGCTGAGATGTCTTCATGTGGAACTATAATTAACCTACATGTATCTGCTGTCATCAAGAATAATGATGACATTTTGTACACCATGTATATAGAAATTTCTGAAATGATAATTATTAACTTAAAATTCTTTACATCATAGCACACCTGTAAATAAAAGCACACATTTGCCCGTCAATCAAGTAACACTAATTAGTCAACTAATTAGTATTACCTCATTTTCCTGGGACATCACTTATTGACCGCGCAGGTTGACGTCAAAGCCCTTATCACCGGCATACATAGCCTACCTTAATATTAAGTCATGAAAGAGGGATAGTGTTTGTTTCATGTTTAATGGACATTTACTAATACTAATACTAATACTAATTTAGACATTTACTTGCTTGGAATGTTGTTTAGATGTCAATGAATGTGTTGTTAACAATGGAGGATGTCCGCAGTCCTGCAGCAACACAGTAGGCAGCTTCGTCTGTTCATGCTGGTCAGGGTATAAGATTCCAACAGGAATGAGGGAAAGTTATAACTGCACCGGTATGATTAATTTATTGTTGTCTTTATTATTGCTCCTTCATATTAGTGACACTGACCCTAATTCACTATTAGTGAATTATGGTCCGCTCGCTGGACCGAGCGCTGTAGGCTATCTGTACACAATGACTATATACCACAGTTCTTGAAAAGTAAAGCATGCAGTGTCTCAATTAGTAGGACAGTAGGCCTATGTAAAGTTATGCACATTTTCATAAAAAACGGAATAATA
Source organism: Aporrectodea caliginosa (assembly GCA_020284085.1). Taxonomy (NCBI): domain Eukaryota; kingdom Metazoa; phylum Annelida; class Clitellata; order Crassiclitellata; family Lumbricidae; genus Aporrectodea; species Aporrectodea caliginosa. The sequence goes on from JACEVL010000528.1 coordinate 97,260, forward strand.
GGAACGATCTCACAGTTCCAGACTGTGTTGATATCAATGCTTATATACTTTTATCCCTCCATCCTCTTCTCTCCATTTGGTGTTACCTTCTCCATCCCCGTTGTGAACCTCTGCACTCCAGCGCTAACTGTGCTACAGGCTGTGATCCATTTGCTGGACAGGTCACAGATGCCTTGTCGGGTAAAGGGCTCAATAAGAAAATAATATTCAAAATGTATAACGATCCAGGCTTATTACTTTAACTGCAGCTGGAAGGACAATCATTTAAACAAACGCCAAGAATTTGTGCTAGTGCCTTCTAAGATCCACTTATATGGTGCAAAAGAGCAGCAACTTCAAGAGGTACTTTAAAGGTGCTAAGAAGATGTTCAGTTTAATTAGGCCTACATTATATGCAATACTTATTAAGGCCAAGGACATCAGAGGCCATTCAATGCCTGACTTGACTTCACCCTTGGTTCCAATCTGAGCTGACAAAGCCATTGCATTCTACCATTGTAAATTTTCGCCTTTTATATTTGCTTTGAAGTCAGTTGTTTGCAGTCAGTAACGGCAGATGTTTGTTTAAGGGTCTTATTTCTGACTTGTTTTCCTAGACGTTGACGAATGTACTGATGGAACATCTGGCTGTGAACACAAATGTAACAACACAGTTGGTGGATACTTCTGCAGTTGTTATTCTGGTTTTCGGCTCCTTAACGGCCATTTGTGCAAAGGTGAAACTTCCTCTGGTCTTTCAGGCTCATCGGTTTGTCTGTTCAGAGTGTTTTTACCGTTTGGCAACAGCTCCACACCAAGACTGTTCTCTAGCGCTGACACGTCCATCAATTTTTGGATCAACATGCACTGTAGTGTAATGTTTGCATGTACGAATGTGGTATGTTTATATATGACTATTTATATAGCGCCTTTCAGGAACTTTACGGAGACACTGAAATCTGGCTGTCAGAGCTAAAAAGGTACAAGTTATCATCAGTTGAAAATAAATATCCATTGAGGTAGCTTTGTCGGAATATAACTTGTGCGTGTACATTTATGCATCTGAGCATCTTCTGAGCTCCTGTTTATGCCTCACAAAGGTGCTTCCTGTTTACAAAAGAACTACATGTATAAGTTTCTCAATTGCAGATATTCTTATACATGTAGCTGGAGAAGTTCTCCAGTGGCGGTATCATGCAGATACTTAGAGACCGACAAATGAATACTTACAGCATATGTGAACATATGTTGATCCTATGGATGATTATATTGGAATACTTGTGGGTGGAGTGATGTAAAGGTCACTCAACGACCTTAATAGTTCGCCTTCTCTCAGATATTTATGGAGCCATTGACAAGTCACACTTTACCCTTTTGTCTCTGTTCGATGTAAGTGCTGCATTCTATACTGTGGACCATGATATCCTCTTGACGCGACTCTCCGCCTCTTTTGGTCTTTCTGGCAATTTCCTTACTTGGCTATACATGTATGCGTGATGTCCTTTGCTGGCTCCCTGTTTCTCAGCGCATCTCTTACCGAGTTGCTGCACTTGTTTGGCGGTGACTTCTAGGTTGCTCCATCCTACTTTGTTTGATCTTGTCTCCGAGCTTGCAGCCTGTCGAGCTCTTCGCTCTTCAGCAGGAGGAGCTTTTGGTCCCGTGAGCTCACACTGCTATTCGACAGCATTGGTCCTTTTTGTTTATGGGCCCTCCATCTGGAATGGCCTCTCACTAGACCTGTGCTTGATGCTTCGCTTAAATTCGCCTGATTTTTACAAGTCCCTTAAATCACACTTCTTTAGCTGTGGCTGGGCTGGGAACACCTCTGAGTAGGTCTCCTGAAGAGGCGCTACATAAATTATCAGAATGAATAAACGAATATTTAGAAGCTGTGAAATATATATGGGAGTATTGTCATATTCTCACCATATTTTCAACATTTGATGTGACTTCTGAGGTTCATCATAACCGGTTTTGGAGCATGGCCAATTAGCAGGAAATTTGCTTCACGAAGCAACCCTATTTCCATGGTTGACAGAGACTTAATTTAAGGAAGTAATCTTTATTAGCATGAGAAAAATGCATACACTTTACAACAAAGTAAATGTAAGCACATTATTATAAAAAAATGATACCACACTAAAAACAGTTTAAAAGTTTGACTCTATAGAAGTACATTTCCCACGAAAAGCAATTTCCTCTTAGGTAGTTTTAAGCTGCCCGCTACTTTGTGTATAGAAAACCCTGATGTTTAGTATCTATGTAGTGGTGCGATGTAATTGTTGAATAACAATTGTTACAGTTGTTACGCTACATTATATAAATATAAAGCTTCCAATATGCAGTTAACCACTTAGGAAAGAAGGTTGGTACACGTAAATAAAGTAGGCTTGAGTTGAGGTAAAGGTCTTGGGACTGAACTAAATTCTTTCTGTTTTCAGATGTTGATGAATGCAAGGATGGCACTCACAGATGCGCCCATATTTGCAACAATACAGTTGGCAAATATTCATGTTCCTGCCACGCTGGCTTATATTTAGTTGGAGATTTTGAATGCAAGAGTAAGTGCTTCAACTGTACACTCTAACTCTCACAAGCAGATGATTGAAGATCTGCAGCTCAGACTTGGGCTGAGTCTTCTGTGAGAGATTATGGCTTGCATGGTTCAGTTGTTCATAATGCCGATGGTTGGGGTGCAGTTATAATGGTCATTTTTTGCAATATTTATTATTATTATTATTATTAATTTATTATTATTATGTATGAAGGATCCCTCAGGATTTATGAAAAATTGCTATAAGGCAGCAGGAAATTTGTCTGGAGGGTCAGGCCTCGTCTTCAGGGTTTGCAGGGAAAGTGCCGTTGAATGCGACCAAGTTATAGCGTTGGACGCAAACAGACTGGAAGCTGGAAAAGAAATGATGTCTCGCGTCTGTCGCCACCAGTGAAAGACATACGACGGCCTAGTTCACCAATGAAGTCCAGAGCCGAAGGATTGAACGGGCCCAAAGTCTCGATGGCCACGGGCTGAAACAGATGAGATGTAGGAAGCCCCTGGTACTTCTGGATCTTACGGTTGGCCGCCTGCACTGAAGCGGACTCCGACCGAGCCGGTTGATATGTAAGAGGCCGCACATTATTATTATTATTATTATTATTATTAATATTATTATTAATATTATTATTATTATTATTATTATTATTATTATTATTATTATTATTATTATTATTATTATTATTATCATTATCATTATTATTATTATTATTATTATTATTATTATTATTATTATTATTATTATTATTATTATTATTATTATTATTATATAGATATGAACGCTCAGGTGATAAAAAAAATTTCCAGAGACAGAAAAATGAGCATCTGGAATGATTACGTCTCCTCCAAAACGAGATGCACCACAGAACACGATAGCATTGAAGCGCTGGATGATTATTGAGTGCCGCTGAAACAGATAGATAACTTCTTGAGTGTTATTATTATTATTATTATTATTATTATTATTATTATGATTATGATTATGATTATGATTATGATTATGATTATGATTATGATGATGATGATGTTGTTGTTGTTGTTGTTTGCTCGTCGTCGTCGTCGTCGGCGGCGTTGTGTTGTCGGCGTCGTTGTCGGCGTTGTTGTCGGCGTTGTTGTCGGCGTTGTTGTCGGCGTTGTTGGCGGCGTTGTTGGCGGCGTTGTCGGCGTCGGCGTTGTTGTCGTCGTTGGTTGTCGTCGTCGTTGGTTGTCGTCGTCGTTGGTTGTCGTCGTCGTTGGTTGTCGTCGTCGTTGGTTGTCGTCGTCGTTGGTTGTCGTCGTCGTTGGTTGTCGTCGTCGTTGGTTGTCGTCGTCGTTGGTTGTCGTCGTCGTTGGTTGTCGTCGTCGTTGGTTGTCGTCGTCGTTGGTTGTCGTCGTCGTTGGTTGTCGTCGTCGTTGGTTGTCGTCGTCGTTGGTTGTCGTCGTCGTTGGTTGTCGTCGTCGTTGGTTGTCGTCGTCGTTGGTTGTCGTCGTCGTTGGTTGTCGTCGTCGTTGGTTGTCGTCGTCGTTGGTTGTCGTCGTCGTTGGTTGTCGTTGTTGTTATAATATCCATTGTTATTATTATTGTTATTATAATAGACATTACGCATTTTATTAAAAACCATCATCTAATGACTAAGTGTCAATCAATGGCAATGAGAAAAAGTGAGCAAGGTATTTATTCAGGTCCATATACAGCAACCATCTCAGGTGAGACTCAACCCGTACTCTCCGTGTTACAGGCCAAGGGCTGTAGCAAATCTGCTACCGTGCCACACTTCTGTAATATTGTAACAATCATCCGATTGTTATTTATGCTTGAATAGCTTTGAGGGATAAGTGCTGCAGCTAACTGCCGTAAGAGTTGTCTATACCTGTGATATTCTGATGCCAGGAGCTCTGTTTAGTGGCTTGTTCTGTAAGGGACTATATAAATTCACCAGTAAAATACATTACAACACAGTACAGAGCCCAAATGGGCGCCATCTAATGATCATGAAAATACAGGCAGTGAAAATATTTATTATCATGAGATCTAGCAAAACGGTAATTAATTCAATGCTACATTCACAACTGACAGACGACAGACTTTGCCAATACCATCTCACCGAAGTCTATGAGGAATATCAGGTCTAAATGAATGGCCCACAACTATGACGTAGGTCTACACAATCGCCAGCTGTGGGAGATTTACCGGCAATGTTTATTGTAAAGGTATAACCATGACTTGCAGGCATTTCATTTGCATGTCACCAACACTATTAGCTTTCTGGATATGGTATAAGGCCGTAAATGAGTTTCTTCAGTAGTGACTCTGTTGTGAGAACGTGCGCTGTATCAGAGGCGCCGGGAGGCGTACGCACTAACGCAAGCGCTAAAAGGCTAAAAAATGAAAAATTGCAAAATAAAAAGTGAAATAATATTAAGTTACAAAATTATAATAACTATAATAACTTAGATACTAGTTTTAATAGGTAAACTAACAGTCTAGCACCATCTAACGGTTTATATCTCATACCTTTCCTCACGCTCTTTCACTGTCAATGCCGCTGGTCTCGCATCTAATCCGTACACCCTCACCTACCGAGGCTACCGTGTTCCTCAAGGATCTGTTCTCGGTCCTTTGCTGTCCATTCTTTACACCTCCCCACTTAGCAAACTCATTTCCTCAGCCTCTGCTGTTTATCAATTCTGTGTGTGTGTGAGAGAGAGTGCCGACGAATTACAACTAATTCATATCTTTTCCCAGCACTGCCTTCTAGACGCACTAAATCACTTACGCAACACCATCACCTGGATGACCGCTAACCTGCTATGCCTTAACCCTTCAAAAAACAGAACTTCTCATAATTGGCCTCCGCGAGCAATTAAACAAGCTAGCCTATCCTCCCGACCTTTGTCCGACATATCTCACTTCTTTGGTACCTTACTCTTCTCCTGTTCGAAATCTTGAAATCATTTTCGATAAGAACCGTATACCTTTTCGGATCACATCTCGCACCTGCTGTATGTAGTATCCGTGACTTTTGTCAATTGCGCGCAATATTTGACTACAAGACCGCGTGTACAATAGCTACTTCAATTGTTCATTCAAAACTCGAAAACTGTAACTCCCTTTTTTTAGAACATCGACTCTTCTCATATGAAACGCCTGCAAACAGTCACCAAAACTCCCAAACACCACCACATAAGTTACCCCTGTTCTCAAATTACTTCACTGGCTTAAAGTCCCTTAGCGCATCCATTACAAAATGATGATAGTACTGTCTCAGTGGACACTATCGCAGCTTTTAAGAAGAAGCTAGGAAAATTGGGCTATTAATCATGTTCCAGGTTAATTGCAGTGGTTCTAACACAGACCAAACGTCTTCTGAACCACTTAAAACCCTTGTTATGTTATGTTAAAATTGCATCTCTTAACTACAACGCCCTTCAAACCTCGATCTAAACCCTCTTACATTCGACAGCTAGTCACCATCAAACCGCCCGAGTGTACTCGCTCATCATCATACCTTTCACTATCTCGGCCTCCAGTGTCATCCTCTCCGAAATTCTGCAACCGTTGCACTTGCTCTTTGGAGCGGACTCCCAAATGATTCCCAAAAGTCTCATCCTCCTACATGTACCTCACCTCTTAATTTAACCTCCGCACCACATGCACTCTCCTCTGCTACTTTCCACTCACGACTGAAAACCGAACTCTTCAAGCTATCCTATCCTGATTCTACTCATGCGCCACCACAGATCACCATCATCACCGATTACCATTTACCACCGTAGCATATCATGCGTGCTGTCTCCTCGGCTTGACCTTCCCGGATTTTGACCTGGCACCGGAACGAACAGAGGAGTTCATATAGAGGAGTTTAGCTATTGCGGACTTGATTTGATATAGCGCCGTGGAATAAGCTGGCCTCCTTACTGTGGCTTTTGTGGGCGCTGAGAAATTTTTCGAAGACTTACATTTACATTTACATTTAGTGAAGTAGTAGTAGTACACTAAGGAACCTACTACTAACTTACTAAGCATAGTAGTACAAGCACGTCAGTAACGTCATTATTTACAACAGTTCCTTTCGAATAATTTTTTATGTAGGTGTATGATAGATATTGTTGAACCTTTTTGGTTAGAAATCTATATTATATAAGAAAATAATTTCAAGCAGCGGCCACCCCTAAAACGATTTCGACAGACCCTACTAAATTTTCCAAATGATGCTGCTACTAGTTGTATACCATCATTAGACGAAGCCTCCAGTTTTACGGTGCATCAGAGGATATTACCTCATGGTTGCTTGCTTGTTTGCTGTTTAACGACCACTGTGTGGTAACAAAGACCATTAGCGTCGCCCTCCTCCTTTATCCAGGCTGGGGACTGGCACTGTCACAGTACAAACAGTGGCGCAGTTAATACCTCATGTACCAGGCACGGGTTGTTTTAACGTGCAGTGCTACACAAAATATGCAGTGATAGCTTGAATAGTGCAGTGATGAAAGGATGCTTGTTCAGTAATGAGTGTTTAATCAAGGTTCTCCCAGGATGTATTCCACAGAAATATAACAAAATAATAATAGTTTTGAGTTGTTAACTTTATAATATAATATGAACTGTTATAATTATCATTTTTTCTGACATTGCTATTTGTGTAGACTATGCTCAACTGTCATCCCTCAGCTAACATGGTACACGGGTATCCCTAACTAAGCGGGACTTCAGTCCCTTCTGGGAACCCGATTGTTTCTCTCAAACGTTAATAAGATATATTATTCTATGGAAGCAATAAAAAAGTTGATTGATTGATAATATAATAATGATATTATTTACTATTATAATATATGATACTATCATATAATAATGAGCAAATATTATATTTGTGCACGCAAATGGCTTCTCTTGAGTGTTATCTTTCAAATTTCCAAATATCTAAATGTTTTGTTCCTTGAACATTTAGTAAAACTACGTCATCACCACATGGCTTCACGATTCGGTAGTTGAATCCTTCTTGCTTGGTTTGTCTACCATTTGTAAACTATTTCTGCTAATTGTGTCTGGTCAGCAATAAGTTTACCTTAACCCTAGGGCTACCAAGCTTTTTTTGTAACACTGGCTACCAAGGGGGGGTGGTTACCACCCCCTGGATTTCGTGTTTGGTTTTACATATCATAACTTGTAATATAGCAATGGATTCAGCATTCATTTCTGCACAGAATGGTATATTTAGTTGTACATTATGTGAATGCACCTCGAAATTACATCACTTTTAACAACGGAACCCATTAATTAGCAATATTGTATATTATTGCGTACATTTTGTACTTTTTCGATAAACAAATATAAGATTATGTGTGTTTTGAAACTAATCTATGTATAAAAGATACAAACAATCATCCCTACACATATATAGTATAAATGTACATCCATACATATATATCCATACATATATATCGGTTTACGTTGTAATGCTGTATTCAGCCATTTTCACACAGATTACGCGTATTATTATTTATTTTGATCACTTCCGGTATTCAAAAGACAAAGATGTAGGTATGCAAATGAAGCCCTACATTCCCTCTAAAGAATGGTATCTTTGTTTCTCTTCCAGGAAAACAAATGAATACGCTACAGACAAAAAACTAAGGGGGGAGTGCTTCCATTCAGCCATTTTTCACGCATGTTACGCGTATTATTATTTATTTTGATCACTTCCGGTTGTCTCAGGTCAACTCAGTGACCATAGAAATGTAGCCCCACATTCCCTCTATAGAATGGTATAATTTGTTTCTCTTAATATTAAATGACGGATAAGATATAGTCGAAAATCTAGGGGGTATCCACCCCCTGGTGCCTCGGGTATTTTGGGTATAACTTTTGAACGGTGTGAGATATCATCTCACATTTTACCTCAAGACGTGTGTATGAACCCCCTACAGCTACCTAAAAGGTCAAATTTTTATTCCATACGGAAAAAGTTTGAGATGAAAAAAAAAACCTAGGGGGAGGTGGCAACCACCCCTCCCTTGGTAGCCCGAGGGTTAAGGCTTATGGCGTTCTTGGAAATTGAACGTATTTTCTAGTTTTTATATTAATTTCAGTAAATGTCTGGTTTGCTAGTATTGTCTGCAGTCAAACTCAAACACGACTCAAACTACATCTTATGCCTACGAGTGACAGCTGGTTCCTACCAGCGCTAAAATTATAGAGTAATTTTGTTCAGATTACTGCTTAAAATGCTACCATCACAGTGTGGAAATTCAAAAAGTTTTAAGTGGGGAGGGGCACATCCCCTCCCCAACCCCAACCCCTATCGGCGCTGCGCGCCTCAGCGAGGTCCTTCGGACGCTCCTAAATCGTACCCCCACACACCTTCGTCCCGGGACCCGACCTAAGTGTGGTCTCCTGCCTATTGTGCGTACACAATTAAAATCCTGGCGGCGCCGCTGCGCTGTATAATGTATTATTTCTGTGGTTTACATTCAGATTACATTGTTTGGTATTTATCCAGTGTCCATATACTGACGATAGCATTATCGCATTGTGCATCATCCCAGTCGAACGTTCAAACAAACAAGTCCTACTAGATTTGTGAGAAACTTCCCTTGTTTTACATTGTTATCAGGCCTATGGTTAGAGTCATGGAGGTTATGCATTTTATAAAATAAGAAAAGTTACAGCGTCGCAATAACAGAAAGACGTGAACTGCTACTAGTGCTGTTTTACTTTCAGTCGATTCATCACCCATAACATTGGGATCGCGCATCGGCAATGGAATACAAGCCGTCATTAATATTATCCTTATCGCAGCACTCGTCATAGTGTTGATTTTGTTTAAACGGAAATGGGACAAAAAAGCAGAAGCAAAAGGTAGACTATACATTGTCCATTCAAAGTCTAATACACTTTAGGTGCTGATCAGTAGGAACATTGGCGAAAAATTCTGACTTTAGAATTTGGCTGTGTTTAATAACAGCCTATTATTAACAGGTCTAAAGAAACTACAGCTCTCGGAAACGTTCCTAATTAAAATTGCTTCTGCTTTAATATAACCCTAGTGCTTCAATGTTTGCATTGTCTTCCTGTTCAGCAAAGGATTTTTTCAAACGCGAAAATCTTTGCTATAAGTTGAGTGGGATATAATAAAATTATGAAATAATTTAGCCTAATGTAATATAAATGAAAATTCATTATTTATTTACTGAATTATTATTATGATTATGATTATGATTATTATTATTATTATTATTATTATTATTATTATTATTATTATTATTATTATTATTATTATTATTATTATTATTATTATTATTATTATTATTATTATTATTAATATTTATTCTCACCATCAATCAACATCAATACATCAGTAGACAAGGATGCAGTAGCTGTCGTCTAAAATTAACGTCATAAATGCTGTTGGTGTCACATCTCCCTTAGGTCTGGCTCCGCTAAAGTGCCGCGGAAAGCCACCGAGTTGTACCGCTGGACAGTAATAGAGAGACGCTGCAGCAAGAAGCAGGTCTCTCTGTTGTCTCCTGTGGACAGCGTCAGACCTGCGACCTAGATCTGATATAAAGTTTTGGCCAGTGGGGCCGTCCATAAATGACGTCACGCACCGAGGGGTCGGGGGTCGGAAATTTGTGACGATGTGTTACATGGGGAGAGGGGTCAGCGAAGTGAGACGTCACATCAGGTCTGTGCAATTAAATTTAACAATTAACAACATTTTAAGATTAAAATAACATCACTAATTTTGAGTATTAACATTCTCATAATTTTTTGATTATTGTAATGTATACGGGCACCATTATTAATAATTTTCTAATTTTTTAAATATTTGTCACCATCAGATTTTTAAATACTTATTACAATGACAATAAATGGGATTTGAAACATGTTTTATTATCAAGTGGAAATTTGGTTTTAGGGAGGGGGGTCAGAGCTTTGTGACGTCATTTTTCAGGGGGTGTTACTTTTTGTGACGAAGTGTGACAGGGGAGGGAAGATCAAAAATCGGCCAAAATAGCGTGACGTCATTTATGGACGGCCCCAGTGGTGTTAATTGGACCTAAGGTCTCGAGAGCTAGAGGCAGTATTATTATTATTATTATTATTATTATTATTATTATTATTATTATTATTATTATTATTATTATTATTATTATTATTATTATTATTAACCCTCAGGCTACCAAGGGGGGTGGTTGCCACCCCCCAGGTTTTTTTCATCTCAAACTGTTTCCGTATGGAATAAAAATTTGACCTTTTAGGTAGCTGTAGGGGGTTCATTTACACACGTTTTGAGGTAAAATGTGAGATGATATCTCACACCGTTCAAAAGTTATACCCAATATACCCGAGGTACCAGGGTCAGAGCTTTGTGACGTCATTTTTCAGGGGTGTTACTTTTTGTGACGAAGTGTGACAAGGGGAGGGGATCAAAATCGGCCAAAATAGCGTGACGTCATTTATCATTTACCCCTAGATTTTCGACTATATCTTATCCGTCATTTGATATTAAGAGACACAAATTATACCATTCTATAGAGGGAATGTGGGGCTACATTTCTATGGTCACTGAGTTGACCTGAGACAACCGGAAGTGCTCAAAATATATAATAATACGCGTAATATGCGTGAAAAATGGCTGAATGGAAGCACTCCCCCCTTAGTTTTTTGTCTGTAGCGTATTCATTTGTTTTCCTGGAAGAGAAACAAAATACCATTCTTTAGAGGGAATGTAGGGCTTCATTTGCATACTTACATCTTTGTCTTTTGAATACCGGAAGTGATCAAAATAAATAATAGTATGCGAAATCTGTGTGAATATGTGTAATCTGTGTGAAAATTGCTGAATACAGCATTACAACGTAAACCGATATATATGCATGGATTATATGTATGGATGTACATTTATACTATATAAACATGTGTAGGGATGATTGTGTGTATCTTTTATACATAGAATAGTTTCAAAACACACATAATCTTATATTTGTTTATCCAAAAAGTACAAAATGTACGCAATAATATACAATATTGCTAATTAATGGGTTCCGTTGTTAAGAGTGATGTAATTTCGAGATGCATTCACATAATGTACAACTAAATATACCATTCTGTGCAGAAATGGATGCTGAATCCAATGCTATATTACAAGTTATGATATGTAAAACCAAACACGAAATGCAGGGGGGTGGTAACCACCCCCGTTGGTAGCCAGTGTTACAAAAAAGCTTGGTAGCCCTAGGGTTAAGTCTACCAAATACATACAGTCAATGTAACAAAAGCCTATAATATGCACCTTTTGAATACTTTGTGATGAACCATCCAGATCACTGTTTAAGCTGTTTGCACCGATTGTTAATTTTTTTATTAGAGGAAGCAGTCGAATTGGATGTCTACACTACACTGGTGAAGAAGGCGGGATCGGCTAATGCTGATGACGCACCGGATAGTGTATACACCGCAATGATTCCACCAGATCAAAAGCATGATGACATCTATGCTAATGCTAGAGGCAATCAAACCATTATGCCTGTGTTGAATCATATCTTGATGCAGAGGCGTAGCTAGGGGGCAGGGGGTACATGTGGCCCCGGGCGCCAGAGGAAGGGGGCGCCAAAATGAGGGTTCAAATTAATAATTTTTGTCTTGATTTTGATACCATTTTAATTGATTTATTCCAAAAAAATTCATAAGACTTAATTGTGGCTCCCCCAAAATATCCAGTTATGTCCTCATTAGTTACAAACTAGTTGTCAGACATTACTTTGGCGCCCATTGAGCACTAAGGGCCAAACAAATGATGAACCTACAATGCAAGATTGTTAGGCTAGTCAGAATCAGAAAAGTGGTTTTCTTATAAAATCATGGATCGTTTTCAGCTCAAGTATTTCCTTAATGTATTAAAAGTGGCATCTGGTTTTAATATATAAAGAAATTAGGTATAGTAATTTTCAATTTTCCTGTATGGGAAACATTTCACCGGCTGGGATGAATAGCTGCATTCTTGGCCAGTGAGAGGGAGGGTGGGGTATGCAGTATGCCAACCCTGGTAGGAGAAGCATCTGTCTGAGGGTTAAGTTAGCTGGGTCCGCCTTGACTCTTGACGCCCATGGCTGTATCCATGGTCCACAGAAAGAACTATTATACTAGGCATCATGGACACAAGTCTGCTGCATCCCAGTGAATTGTATATTTAATGGACCAAGACGTTAAAATTACAAGCTAACTTTCAGTAAGAGGCAGACTAACAGTATCAGTCAGAACTCAGCAGTTCAGCTATCTTAGATTTCAATTCTGCTGCTGTAATTTTATTTGAATGTAAATACTTAATTAATCTACTATTTCATTAAAAATAGGTCTGTTAGTTTAGTGATACGTAACATATTAAAAACCAACAACGTAGTTTTTATATTTTTTTTTATCATAGTTGTAAAAATGTTTTCTTCGTTTTTTATTATTTCCCAAAAACGTCGTTTTTTCGTTTTTATTTCTTGTCACGTTTTTTGCCTTTTTTATTTTTTATGTAACTCTATTTATTTATTTACTGTCTGTTATTATTTGTTTAATTTTATTCTTGTCGGATATCCCTTACGTTGTCTCCGTCCTTTCAAGGATTCATCTAATTTGCGTCACTATTTAATGTCATCATTTGAGAAATAAATGGCACAGTACCAGAAATAAAATATATAAAAGTTATTTGAATTTCTAAGTTATCCATAATGCGAAATGTTTTCTTTGTACACAGTAATCTCCGATTGTCTGATAAACTGACTGATATTACTCCATAATTATTAACTTTTTGTATAGCCTAAGTTGAAATTGTAAGTACAATTTTAATTAAGTAGGCCTACACTCTATGCTTACAAAGTTTAGTTTTTAATTGTTTATGTCAGCATGGACTTATGTATACGATTTAAATTTGAAAAGATTTCAATATTTTTAATTTTTCAATTTCTTACTAAGCCAAACTTATGAGAAAGAAAATAATTGTTGTAGATAAATGTTACTTTGTGTTTATTAATAAAGTTATGTTATTTGCTGATTAAACTTAAATTGTGTAAACAAGATTTTAATTTTAAAATGCAGTAAAAGACGTAGCAGGTGAAATTATTTTCTTTTTCGTTTTTTTCTGTTTTTTTAAACGACGTTTTTTCGTTATTTATTTTGTTTCTACCGTTTTTAACAACTATTTTTTTTTTATTTTGTCGACAACAGATGTGCTATCATCACTGCTATGATATTTGTTTGATAAATAAATTCGTCATTCATGTATAATTTGAATTTATTGACTTTCAAAACCAATGAACAGTCTGTATTTTTAATATTTTATTTCATTAAAATTTGATTGCCATTCCGTGTATTTTGAAAATGTGAAATAAATTAAACAGGGAGGGACCAGGAGGGGCGGGGTAGGGGGCGCCAATATCATAGTTTGTCCCCGGGCGCGAAATATCCTAGCTATGCCTCTGTCTTTATGTAAACGCATGCAGTTATAATTATACCCCGCAGTCGATCGAGTCGAGTGTACACGATCGACTTGGCTCGGCCGGCGATCGACTCGATCGACTTCGTCGACTCGCCGACCTTTCGACGACTCGATCGACGTAGCTCGGACGACGATCGACTCGATCGACTTCGTCGACTTGGACTGTAGTCTCTTGGCCAAAATTGCTGACGACTGCTGCATTCTTATAATCCAGTATCTAAATTACTCATGTACTTCAATTGCACGCTCTTCCTCAAACTCTCAATGGCTATAATAGTTCTAGCAACTGTAATTGCAGTTATAACATCCATAGCTCTGGTGTCTACTGTACAAGCATCAACTGTAGTTGAACTGGTAAGTAACAGTTCAGGTATTATAATGACATCGTTTCATTGATTGATCGTGTCTGCCTGTGGTTGACTTGTAAAGATTAGGCTTAAGCTTCGCTAAATCTGTCGACTTGATCAGCTAGGCTACAATGGAATCTCCTACAGTACGGTACATAGATTTGTACCAGCTCAACAAATAAGACGGCAGTAGAGGACGTGTAATAGGCTATCTATCTATTATAGTTGAACTGTGAAAGAAAGTAGGGCCTATCTCTATAACTTCCACTAATAAGAAAGCGCCAAGAGGTTAATTATTTGCAGTGAACTTCATATTAGGTTCATACGGTAGTTGTGTGTTTACACAGAATTAGGCTTACGTCATTATGTCATATTAAGGTCTGTCATTTTGTGAAGAAATAGTATGTAAAATATTTCAGAGTCGAGTCAAGTCGAGGAAACAATGATCGACTCGACTTTGCCGGGTTTACGATCGACTCGATCGGCGAGTCGATCGAGTCGACGATTTTTCGATCGACTCGACTTGGCCGAGTTTATGATCGACTCGATCGATCGACTCGATCGGGTGCGGGGTATAGTTATAATGTATCCATGGTGTTCCCCTTCACAGGAGTCGAGATGAGGCTTCAGGTTCTTTCAAGTATATATTCTTTAAGCTCATAGTACAGATCGGCTTAGACATAGACTATTATGTACACATATGTAAGCCCATAAGCCCATATGCACACAACAGTATTCTTGTCATTATTGACTTTCATACTATATATTTGTGAAATTGTTGTCTCGGCATAAATTTTTAAAGTAAAGTCGATTTTGACTTACCATGAAATATCCTTTGTTTTCTGGAAAATTTGTTTTATTTCGAAAACTTTTTTCGAATCCAGGTGTGAAATTGGGCGAAATTGGAATTGAACACCTCAATTTCCAGAATTTCTTTTATCCAAGAAGTGCACAGAAACCATTGGGCTGTAGCCTGTTTGGTTCTGTGTCTTTCTCTTTGCCACGTGCCCTACAGTTGGACTTCACTTTTAATTGCTCTTGCTCTTGCTCTTTGTTGTCTCCAATGGTTGTGACAGAGTATTTGGGTTTGTAACATATAATCGGAGTTCCAAAGGTGCTCAGTCGCTTTTGTCATTTCGTTCTCAACTTGAAACTTACCTCTTTGAAATTGCTTATCCACCATAGGCTGCCTCTCTGTCTTACGTACTGATATTCTGGATATTGACCTGATTACGGCTTGGTTTGGGTGTGCCATCAGTTGATGTCTTGTTCATTAGACACCGGCGCAATAGAAGTTATTAGGCCTACTTACAATGGTGAGGATCCTGCGTTCTATCAGCGGAGTACATGCGTTTTTTACATGCTGTGCAATTTAAAACTACTTATACAGTATATAAAATGTGAATGTAATCTTAAGAGTATGACCTTGTGATATAGCCTAATTTGGTAAAACTGAACAATTTAAAGTCGGTAATGTTGGTTCTCTTTGGAAGATTTTCAGATATTGTTACAGTCCTAAAGATTCCCAATGATAGTCTTTATTCAGCATGTAATATTGTATTTTATTTTATTGTAATGTATTTGGACACTCATAAAGCGTCTCTATGCAGTAGTAACTATTTAGAGGAGCGCCCAGCGTGAACACCCCGACGAGGCAAGAACAGTTTTCAGGCAGCGGAAAAGAAGGGGATTGACTACTTGCGTTTTGTTTGTTATGCGTCAGTGCCCGTCTTTATGAAGCGACCATCAACCATTTGTATTATTTTATTACAGTTTTATGTACGGCAATGGATTAGACTTGATTACATTACATAATAATGTCACTATTTTAAACTGTTAAACTGTAAGGATATTGGCCAGCAGTTGACAGATATTACATATAGCCTATATACATGTAGGCTACGTCTCAGTGTCTAATGATGACCATGGACTTCTGGTAGTTATTGCAGCGCATCAGTGTAGAGTTGAGTAAATCTCATCAGCGTCTTGGATATTATTTTAGCTAAAACGATATATATAAACTATATAATTTTAGTGAATGCTCTTGTCTGCTATTTTTTCACTATTTTGTATGTATCTTATTGCGCTAATAGGCCCTAAAGATAGCCTAGCTAACTTATTTTCTTACTCTAAGTCTATAGCGCCACGAACATTTTCTGCGGGGGGGCAATGTTTGCAAAGATGGCAAAACCATGTGGCACGAAAACTTTTTTGAAGGAAGCATGCAGCAAAAATTCTGTTGGCTTACCCATATTTTCATATGGGAGATAATGGGACACATGGAGGCCCATATGCGACTATGGGTGAATGTTTATGGGCAGCCCTCTGTCAGTTGTTCACGGTCCAACTATTTCGCTTAAGCCGCTCCTCTTCCACCCTAACACTCTAGTCCTTCCGTAACATCATCACTAAAATTTGCAAATCGCTCCATAGTCATAGCTGTTCCGCTTCTCTGGAACAAAATGCCGCCAGTAATGTAGTGTAAAGTAATTGAACAATAATTATATATCGACCCTTCATGATATCTACTCAGCGCTAGCCTGTATGATGTTATATGTCATTACGAAGGAATACTATTGCATCAGTTAGCAAAGCAATGCACAGTTAGCTGAAAGAGTTTCCAGTGGCGGGCCCATGCACACACAAGGAAGCAACCAACGGATGTATAATCTAATACATATATATATATATATATATATATATATAAATGTAATATATATGTATATATAATATATGTAGTATGCATGTAAGACAGAGAACCGTTTCTCTCTCATTCGTATCCATCTATTATTCAGTCGTTAAATCTACAGCTACGGTAACTTTGCTGTAGTTTTAGTCATTATAAGTTAAACTTAAAGTATTGAATAATCATTCTATAATGTCGAGCACTTGCAAGTACATGTATGCCAGAGGGTTTTTGAAAGGGATGAAAAGCTTGAACAAGGAAGCTAAATCTCAAAGACTTAGTGTTAACTAGCACCCCAAAACTGACTACGTTCTTTCAATGTAGCCTAATAGTACTGCATCGCTGTCTGCGTCTGATTATGATAGTGTGTCTTTGACTGATTGGAGAGGCTAGTGATGATAGTGAGCCGGAAATAGACGGCAGATCGATCGCTGACGAACGTGACGATGATAATTTGAGTTCTAAAGACATGGACATGAAATGCTTGCAACTTCAAGTACAATTCAGTCTATCAACGCCTAATTGTGAAGCAATGTCTATTCCTTATGAAGGCGCAAAATCAGAAGTTATGGCAGGCTATCAGTCTCAAAGTTAATCCGAACAGGCTATTATAGACAAAGCAGTCGCAGAAAGTATATCAGTTTTTTGCAATTACATGTATACTATTAGTTGTATAATGCTAATAATTATACTAGGCAAAGGGATTGCTCTGATGTGAAAATACAAGGTAAGATTTCATTCTGTAAAATATATATTCGCCCTACAATGTTATTTCGTAATTTTCAGATTCATTTGTAATATTGTATTTTCAAAGTATATCTGTCACCAGTGTCATTTCTTTCTGAGAGAGGCCTACCTTTTCGAGGCGACAACGAACGATCGGTTCTCAACGCAACGGAAATTGTAATGAAGCTATAATATGCCTGAGTAAAATTAATATGCTTAGGCTACTATTATTATTATTGAATTTGTTGCTGATTGGAGTCTGAGCAGACTTGAATATTACTAACTAAAGGAAGGGGGAAAATAGGGAGGGGCGGGAGAGGAGGAGAAAGGGAAGGGAGGAGAAAGGGAAGGGAGCGAGGAGCCGGAAAAAGTCGGAGGGGCCTCAACATGACAGAGTGCTCCAGGGCCCCAGGGCCCCTTAACACGGGCCTGTTGATCAGTGCAGATGGCAGTGGATCCTCAGTTATAGATATTCGAATGCTGTCCAAAAGCGCAATTATTTCAGTACAGACTTGAGAAATAAGTTCAAATAACACCGGTCGAGTCACTGAAGTGTTCCCACACTCGGAAACGGTAGATATCTCAACAGAATATTTAAGTCGCACCAATATACAGTAAATTCATATCTTCTGTTCAAGTCTGTTTTCCTATTTGTATTACTTCTAACTGGAGAATTGTCGTGGCTTGTCTTTGTTAAGAAGCTTATGTATGTATATATGAGCACTTGTTATAGCGCCCCTTCAAGATTCCTACTCAGAGGCGCTCCCGACTACAGCGCGGACACTGAATCGGAGTTTCACGCCGAAGCGCATGAGCAATTGTGAGTGAAGGACTTGCCCAGGGTCCCTACGCGGCGGCTTGAGGTTTGATTCGAACCCGCAACCCTCCGGCTGCAAGGCACCGAACATACCCCTTGAGGTGGATTCGAACCCGCAACCCTCCGGCTGCAAGGCACCGAACATACCCCTACACCACCGCGCCCCAAATGTTGTAATAGCTCGATTTTTCTGAATAATAAGTAGGCATAATAATATCATGTCTGCAATATTCAAATTTAAGCGTCATTGTCGTGTTGCCGGAAACAGACCTGTTGGATATTCTGATTTTCATTAATGATATTTCTGATTTTAATTAATGGGTAATATAGCCTAAGCTTAGTGCTCTACGCTTAGGCAGATGTAGGCTATCAAAAACCTTTACATTCATGAAATAAATTTATCTGTTTCCTGAATATTTTAGATATAGATGAATGCAACTCTGGAGCTCATGACTGTGGTCAGATGTGCGTAAATGCGATAGGCAACTACTCGTGTGATTGTAATTCTGGCTTCGTTTTAGTCGATCGTTTCAGTTGCCATGGTAAATGCTTCTTCTTAAAACTAATTACCACTCCATATCATTAGCAGTTTCTATTTTCGCTATCAATAATCATAATGATCACATAATTTAATGACTGCATAGTGTCAAAAGTCAATTTCTACTTAAAGTGACCTTTTCACATGATTCTAGTCGAATTTTTATTTGATCCTACTTCATTCGGATTTTAAAATGGTCTCATATCGTAGGTCTATAATAATTAGCAAACTATAATTGTGAAAAGCAACTTGTGCTAGAGTAACTCATTTTGCGATTTGTGGCTAATTTAAACCGAATAATTATTTACCCTGCCAGCATGCTCAATTGGAGCCTATGTAGGACTCATATTTTCTGTATGCGCCCGTATAGAGCCCATAATGGGTCCTATCTAGTAGGCTAATCATGCAAATACTGGCAATGTAACTATTCTGTTATTACCACGAGAGCTAGCAAAGCTACATTAAACGTTGACATGCGATGGTCCTTTACTTGACCAATGCTATCGCCGAATTCTATCATCTCTAAAGGAATGGCCGATAAATATGACGTACGCAATCGCCAGCTGTTGAAGATTTACCGGCAATGTTTATTGTATTGTAGCCTATCTATCAATTTATATAGCGCCTCTCGCAGTGCACACCAATCAGAGGCGCTCCCAGTGCGAGAGACTCCAGAGAAAAGAAAGAGGTCTTCAGACAACGAAAAGAGGCACTTGGCCCACCAGTTAATAAACAGGAACGTGTCAAAGGAGGAAGCTGGTTCCATAGTGCAGAGCCAATGAAGGCAAAGGCTCGCGTTTTAGCCACAGCAGTTCTTGCTCGCGGAACAAAGAGATCATGCCGGTTTGATGAGCGCAGTTATTGAATTGATGTAGCCTAATTGATTTACCGGCAATGTTTATTGAATGGATGTAATAGATTTACCGGCAATGTTTATTGAATGGATGTAATAGATTTACCGGCAATGTTTATTGAATGGATGTAATAGATTTACCGGCAATGTTTATTGAATGGATGTAATAGATTTACCGGCAATGTTTATTGAATGGATGTAATAGATTTACCGGCAATGTTTGTTGAATGGATGTAATAGATTTACCGGCAATATTTATTGAATGGATGTAATAGATTTACCGGCAATGTTTATTGAATCGATGTAATAGATTTACCTGCAATGTTTGTTGAATGGATGTATCAATGAGCTGCAAGCATTCCATTTGCATGTCACCAACCTTCGGTTTCAAGATAGGCCTACTGTGTTAGCTTTCTGGATGTGGTATAAGACCGTAAAGGAGTCTCTGTTGTTAGAACGTGTACCGTATAATGCCGAATAATAATGTGGTTTACAGGTTTACAGTCACATTACATTTTCTGTATTTTTAAATGTCTATAGACTGACGGTCAGAGGTCTCTTGGGCATCAGTACAAACAAACCAGTCCTACTATAGATTTAATAGACACTTTCTTTGTTTTACATCGTTATTGGGCCTATAGTTTGAGTCATAGAAGTTCTGTACTTTATAAAACAGGAACATTGACCTCGTCGCCATCACAGAAAGTTGTTGAACAATCATATTGCTACTTTACTTGCAGTCGATTCATCATCCCTAAAATTGGGATTTGGCATCGGCACTGGAATACAATCCTTCATTAATATTATCCTTATCGCAACAGTCGTCATATTGTTGATTTTGTTGAATCGGAAACGGACTGAAAAAGCAGAAGCAAAAGGTAGCCAATACATTGTCCATTCAAAGTATAATACACTTTAGTGGCTGATCAGTAGGAACATTGGCGAAAAAAGCACAAATTCTGTCGTTTAGAATTTGGCTGTGTTTGATATTGAGTCTAAAGAAACTACAGCTCTTGAAAACTTTCAAAATTAACTTACTTAATATCGTTTATTTAACGACGCCGTCATATCGACGATGATTGGCGTCATTAGAAAAATCATATGTACACTTATGCAGAGTACATCAATGGTCGTATTCGACTGTTCTAAGCGGTTTTGTGCCTAGGTCTTTTAGTAGTTAGATGCTACTAAATATGCCTAAGATATTAGTAATAGTAATAGTGATATTTACATGAGTCAATGTTTGCAGCATTTTGCTTTGCAATTGTTCACGTCTTTCTGCTATATGCAGTGTCTAGGTCAAAATTAAAATGGCCTCAGCTTTCATATAGCCCTTGAGCTTCAAGGATTTTTTTCAAAGTGAAATATCTCTGCTTTATGTTCGGTGTGGTACAATATGATGTGATTTAGTCTAATGAAAATACAACTGAAAATTCATTACTTGATTTTCTGAATGATAGCATCAGAGGTCAGAGGAATTGTTTGTTAGCAATGCATTTCTTCACGTCATTCGTAGATTCTGATAATAGGTCTCTACCAACCCGATAATAAGACTTTACCTATAAGCTACAAAGATAAAATTATCATTAAACTCACGTGAAAAGCTATATCAAAGTCTATGAAACACATACAGTCAATGTAACAAAAACCCATGCAACTTTTCCAAAATTTGTAGCCAACCATCCAGGTCACTGTTTTACAGGGTTTAAGCTGTTCAATTCTTACATTTTTCTATTAGAAGAAGTAGTCGAATTGGATGTCTACACTGCACTGGATAAGGAGTCACCATCGGCGAATGCTGAGGACCAACCAGAGAGTGTGTACACCGCAATCATTCCACCAGATGCAATCATTCCACCAGATGCAATCATACCACTAGATAAAACGAATGTTAACATCTATGCTAATGCTGAAACCAATTAAACCATTATGAGTGTCTTGAATTTTATCTTTCTTTAGCCATCTTCACGTCTTCATATATAATACTAGCCTACATCCATGGTGTTCCGCTTCGCAGGAGTCGAGATGCGGTTCCTGGACTCCTAAGGGGCCGTCCATAAATGACGTCACGCACCTAGGGGGTCGGAAATTTGTGACGATGTGTGACATGGGTTGGGGGTTTGAGAAGTCTGACGTCACACCAGGTCTATGCAATGAAATTTAACAATTAACAACAATTTAATTTCAAAATATTAAACAGCACTAATTTTGAGTATTAAATTTTCATTTTTTATTATTTTAATGTATACGGGCACCATTATAAATAATTTTCTAATTATTTAAAAATTTGTCACCGACAGATTTTTAAATACTTAGTACAATGACAATAAATGGGGTTTGAAACATGTTTTATTATCAAGTGGAAACTTTGTATTGGGGGTCAGAGCTTTGTGACATCATTTTTCAGGGGTGTTACTTTTTGTGACGAAGTGTGACGAGGGGTTGTCAAAAATCGGCCAAAATAGCGTGACGTCATTTATGGACGGCCCCTAATACAAATCTGCACGCAACGCATGTGTCAACCGCATTCTTATGCGGGCCTGAGCTTTATTCAGCCATCAGCCGAGTAGCCTGCATAGCGTTTGTTAAATGCTATGCAATTTAAAACCACTTTGACAGTAGGCGCTATATAAAAAAGTGAATTTAATCTCAAGATATAATTAATTTTGGTAAAACTGAACAACTTTGTGTCAGTAATGTTGGCACTCTTTAGAAGTTTTTTAGAAATTGCTAGAGTCCTATTAAAAAGACAGTCTTTATTGAGTGTGTGCATGGTATTGTATTGTACTTTATTCTATTGTATTTGGATACTTATAAACCGCCTCTAGCAGTAGTAGGCCTAACTAGTCAGAAGCGCTCCCAGCGTGAACATCCCGAGGAGACAAGAAAGTCTTCAGGCAGCGGAATGGAAGTGGATAGACTACCAGCGTGGTGTTTGTTATGCATCATTGCCCGTCGTTATGAAGCGACCATTGACCATTGTGTAGTATTTTATTACGGTTTTATGTACGGCAATGGATTAGACTTGATTACATTACATAATAATTTCACTAATTTTAAATTGTCAAACTGTAGGCTAAGGATATTGGCCAGCAGTTGACAGACATTACATATAGGCCACGTGATAGCGTCTCAGTGTATAAGCCTATATATTTTAATGATGGGCGTGGACTTGTGGTAGGTATTCAGTGTAGAGTGTAGAGTTGCGCTAGCAGACCTCATTGCTGTAGCATACAAGTCTGATAATAACAATATAGGCCTACATAGAGTAAATCTGATCAGAGTCTTGGATATTATTTTAGCTACAACGATACATAATTTAAACTGTATCTATAGTGATTGCTCCTGTTCGCTAATTTTGTTTTTATACTGGTTTGTATGCATTCTTCTTACGCTAATGAAGATATCTAACGTACCGGTATTTCCTTATTCTTATACTATAGCCTATAACGCCACGGTCATGGGCGCCCGCATAAATGTTGCAAGGAGGGCAGAACCATGTACCACAACTTTTTGGAATTAAGTATGCTGCAGAATCCTGTTGTCTTGCCCATATTTCCATATGGGACACATGAAGACCCATATGCGTATATGAGTGAATGTTTATGGTCACTGCTCAGCCCTCCAATCTTCGACAGTTATTTACAATCCAATCGCTTCGCTCAACCCGCTTATCTTCCGCCCTAACACTTCTTCGCCTTTCCGTCATAGCTAAAATTTGCAAATCGCTCGCTCCATGGCCATAGCTGTTTCGCCTCCTCTAGAATAAACTGACGTCAGTTTTACGAGAAATAGATGATCCATCCTAGGAACTCCCCAAAACCTCACCTTTTGCTATCTCTTCACTGATCTTTCACGCAAAACTGAAAGCACTTCTTTTTGATAAGTCCTATCGCGATTCCTCTTCTTCCACTTATGCACCTCCTCGTCGTTTCAACTCCAAACACCATCCAGCTTAGCCGTCTGACTGTCTGCCTTACCCCTTTTTTCGACCTGGAACCGATTCAACCTTCTCCCGCCTATCGATTATATTTTGACTTGACGCCTGCTAATAAACTTCGCCTTTTGGGCGTTGCAGAAATTTCGAGATTACGATTACGATTGGCTACTTGCAAGACGGGTAACAGATTTGAATATACTACATTTGTGTTATAGTTGAAGTCAACAATGCAATATAATAAATAAATAAAAGTAGACAATAATTCACAAAAATGTATCCTGTTTTAGCATATGCACATATTTTTAGAATACAAATGGTGTAATTACATGTAATAATCTGTTAAGAAGAAACTCACTGCTGACTCTGCACAACTACATTATGTACCCGGTATATAAAAAGAAACTGAAGGTGTCTTAGACTACTAGCCTATCACTGTCGAATTCGTCCACAATATTCTTTAAAATTCTTTTCTGTACATGGCTCATTTTACTCTCTATAGGCCTACTCTATGTACACAAGTGCCCCTTGATTCAACGACGAGGCGCCCATGACCAGGATCGTTAACATACGATCTAATGGCCCTTACAAATCGAATCCATGTTAACAATACTTTGGGTATACTTAGTTAGTACTTAGTCCTTCCCGTGCAGGTCTGCGCATCGGGCAACGCATCTCCTCCACTCGTCTCTGCTCATCGCCAGCTATTCCGCCTCCTCCCACGACATTTCCAGGCCTTTGGGTATACGCCTGGCCAAAATCGAAAGAAGAAAAAACTTAAGATGTGCAACTGCAGATCAGCAATGGGAAAGATTAGTTGTAAGTCTGGATCTGAATGACGAGGGAAAGTCAACTGTGCGATCAGAGGAGCCCTCACAGAAAGGCGTGCCCACAAGAATCCTCCAAAAGAGGAGCCCGTGAAGGCGACTTGTAGACCGAGCAAAGCTACAGGCACCGATGACGCAGACGATGGTCCTTTACTTGGGAAAGCACAGCGTCGTAAGGTTTGTAATTATAGCATCGCTTTTGTGAGAAATATTCCCGCTATCGCCGAACATTGCTAACGGTGGCCGAACCTCTAATATTATGTAGAGCTAAGTGACGTTGCTATCAGTAACAAAGGTACTATGTGTTTTTGTGTTAAGCCTTCTGATAAACGACGGAAGTCGTTCGTCGCGGATAGTCCAGAAAACGAACCTGGTTACGTCATCCTGGTTGTTAGTTCACTTATGATCGTGATCTTGATATCTAAACATAGGCTACATATTTAGGGGCACGGATTCCAATGGAACGAATAATTGCAAGCACTTATCTACACGAGATGATGATGCCAGGGACGTCATTTAGGGGAGGTGGGGATTTCCGCTTGTTTGAAAATCAACTGTGATAGGCTCATGGCGCGTCAACTATTATAAGGATAGTATAATTTAAGCTAATTCATTTAATCATACTATTTATGAAACTTAGTGTTCTGTTTATGTTACGCCGTGTGATGATGATGATGATGATGATGATGATGATGATGATGATTATGATAATGACCAGTAATGCTTAATAAAATGGTTTTCAAAGACTGTTCATGACCTAAAGAACATTAGGTACCGTACTGGGCATATAGTGTGCAGAACTAGATAGATAAACATCCTTGAACGATTGTTAGGAGGAATGCTTTTAAAATTATGATGGCAGATTGGCTGCAGTTTGTTTTCTTATAGCCTTGGATAGTCTATGAAATAATTGGATAACATTCGCGATAGCACATAATTGATTAATTAATGATAAGCAGACTCTAATTGGCATGAGTATTAGACCCAGGCCTACACAAACTTGGTTATCAGCTGTGAAAGTGAATGTTAATTACCGGTAATGGCTTAGTGGCAGTTTGGTCAAATGACCTAAAAATGGAAAGTATAACAGCGTGTATGCTGCAGGAGTGAAGTGGCGTCTATATATCCGAGAAAACAGCATAGCGCTACAAAGAGAAAATGTTGCGCTTGGAAAATATGTAAGGACAACAATGTATTATTATTATGTATTATTATTAAGTAAATTTGTAACGCGCGCAAGGTCAATGTGACTGAGGCGCGGATAGTCAGCCGCCAGGTGAAGATGCACTTAGATTTCCAAATCCTTGAAAGCCAAGGAGAAATAGGGAGTTTTGAGCCGCTTTTTGAAGGAAGATGTGAATTTGAGCTACGAAGAGATAGGCTAGTGGTAGTCGATTCCATTCCTTTGGAGCAGAGGCGTAGAATGCACGAGAGCCATAACTGTTCTGCATCGTGGCTCAGCTAGCGACGATGGGATGTAAGGAGTTAGTAGTGCATGAATATAGGTAGGTGTGCTGGTGCTGAGGGCTTTGTAGGCCAAACAGGCCAATTAAAATTTGATTCTGAATTCAACAGGAAGCCAATGCAGCTCGTGGAGTAGGACTCAGGAGCATGTTCGTAGTGGGACACGCATCACTACACGAGCTAAGGAGTTTTGGAATCGTTGCAGCCTTTTGAGTTCAAGGTCTGAGACACCCACAAAATGGAATTAGAATAATCAAGACGAGAGGATACAAGTGAACAGGCTATAGTTTGAGACATATTCTTATTTTAGTTAGACCGACCTGATGTGACATATTGCCCTGATGTGATAGAAACAAGATTTACAAAGGCTTGTTATGTGCGGTCGGAATGTAAGCTTACTGTCCAGGGTTACCCCAAGTGTTTTGACAGTATCTAAAGTGGCACAGCAGTGCCTGCAAGGTCGACACTAGAAAGTGTAGTATGACGAACAAGATTCGTCTTTTTTACGAAGCCATAGTTTTAAGCACGTTATTGTGACCTGACCTGAAAACAAGAAAAGACTGGAGGCAGTGCATCATTGATGGATGAGAGGAATTCTGCACATTTCACGGCGTGACAGAACATCGAATAAAATCAACAGTATACGATACTTAAAATATACAGAAATAACACCGCGAAATGACGCATTCAGAAACAAAAAGTTAAAGTTAAACAATTCCTCAATCTTCATTTTGACTTAGACGTATATTTTAACCTCCACGGGTGAACTGATTTCCGTTTAGATTGTGTTGAGACGAATATTAGGCCTACATAATGCCATTAGCGCATTTCTGGCGTAGCCTACCGTACTTATAAAAGATAAGGCGCCTTATTTCGTGTCTAGACCCAAGCTCAAAGCCATCTGCGCCCGGCCATCTCGGATGGTGAAGCAACGGTGAGGCGATGTCCTTGAAGGGGCAGACAGGATTTGAATGTAGGCCTAAATGTCAGGCTTTTCTATAGAACTGTTGCCCGTTTTTCTAAAGTTCCTAGAGACCGTATTTGCCCGTTTTAATGATGTCAGCCATCATTAAAAGTTCCTCGTGCACGGAAAATATTACCACAGAGATTTAAATAACTGAAATGCCGCCATATAAAGGTAAGCTTAACCGGCATTGCACACCTAGTGGCGCATGGAGCGCACGTGCGCTCTAACCACTGAAACCAAATGGGCCAGCGCTTTGAATAATGCATCGCTTGTGAATAAGCTGATGCCCTGCGTTTAGCTTAAGTGACGCTTTGGCAAGTTGGAGTTTTTACAATTTTACGATTACAGACAACTGGCCTGTTCTGCACGGACATGGACCTAGGCCCTAATGAATATCCGAAAATTGCTCCTTTCTCCCAGCTGCGAGGAAGTGCCAGTGCATGGGTCGACTCGATTGTCAGTCTTGGCTTTGAATGCAACATGGATCAGTAGCTCTGAGCAGTCAACTCTGCTGAAAAGGCTGTTGGCCAAGCTTTACTCATTTTAAACTCATAAATTTTATGTCTGCCTGAGTGTTACTTTCCCCTTGCCTATGAATAATATTCAACAGAAGAGCATTAAAATAGTAAAATATTATTGTATAGACTAGCTAGAACCTTAAGAATTCAGTGATATTATTCCTGAAAACTCTGTTTAAAGTCTGTTTTGGGTGCTTGTTTCTCAGCAATTGATTTCAAACACAATGATTAGAGTGGCTTGCTGAGATTTGTTTACTTACTTTATTTACAAGATCCTCATATTGTTAAACACATCTAGTTTCGTACTTCGAGATTTACAGTAGTCTCAGCTTAGTGAACTGGATAGGTGTCAAAATGTTTGAGGAGTGTGCTGTATCCAAACTTGCCAAAGCCAGTTAGGCCTAAGCCTCAATGTTTTAGTTGGAGCAACAGGTCATATGAATGAAAGAAACCAACAAGTGAAAAGAACATTGTAAAATAGTACAGAACGGCACTTGCTTAAAGTGTGGGGATTATATAAAGGATAACACTCTTGCCTGAAGTTTTCACGGACCCGGTTCGATTCCCGCAAGGCCTCCTTGGTTTAGCTCATGCCTTCACTCCCTAGGTGGCAGCAAAAGTACAATGAGCTAGTGCCTTGCATGGCTGCAACTTTGTTGATTTATGTCTTCTGTAATTTGTGTTCTTGTGAATAGTTTAATCGTCATAACATGCACATGTAGGCCTACAGCGCAGTGCGTCATTAAAGAATAAAATATTATTATTGTTGTTATTATTCAGCGTATTCCTGCGGTCGGGCCTGACAGCCCTAGTGGTAACTTGATAGCATATGAACAACCGCTAATTCAATACTGCCACGTGTTGTCTCAAACGTACAGTGTTATTGTCATGGTGGTCAGACAACATCGTCAGTGTTCCTCGCCAGTGAAACTAAACACTCAACATCAAGTGATGAGTCGTAGGCTAGGCCTACATGACACGCTGTAGGCTCTAATAAGCCTCAGCCAGACGTCGGTTCAGATCAGGAATTAGGATGCAAATAAAGTTCTGTTCGGCCGACTGTAATAGGAAGTGCGATAGTTTTGTGCTAATAGCGGAATGCTTGTTGAATGCAGTAGGACTCCTATCCCCCCAATGCCCTTATTATTATGCAGACAAGTGATTTGAGGACAGGTTTCGAAAGCGTTCTCGATGTTTTAACTGCGGACGTTTCACTTCCTGGTTTACTGTGCTTTACTGGACTTACATCTTGAACGACGGTAAAGCAGAATTTATGTAGGCCCTACCATCGAACAAATCTCCCTAACTTAGGGTAATTAAAACATTTAGTTCAGGTCAGGCTCTGGTTTTTATGTGGGCATCTTGAAGTTTTCTGAAAGTCGAAGTTCCATTTATAATGAATTAGACACGTTCATATTTCATGAATCATAATAACAATAACATAATAATCTTAGTTTAATATTTTCAAACTGACAATTAAGCCTACGCAGTACGATTACAATTCAGTATGAACGGATGAACACAAGTTATTACAGGAGTCGAATTTAACTGTATTCGACAGCCATGCAAGGCGCCCATCACGTCGTACATCTCATTTTACCAACGCGCCATCTCGCGAATGATAGGCTGAGTGAACCTTTTTTTGAGAGGGTTGCGGGAAGCGATCCCGCTTCCTACTGCTCTTCAATCAAGCGATGTTACCACTACACAACTCTATGGACCCCCCCATTTGTTGTTGTAAAAAAATGAATTTATAAAAAGCCTATATAATGACGTGTGTTGAAAAACTGAGAGCTAAGAGAAATATGCTACCGGTACTCGTGTAGGCCTAAGTTACAATTTGACTTATATGAGGCGTGGATATTTCCTGTAATAACTATTGTTCTTCATCATCTATTTATTGTTGTTAGGTTGAAAGAATGCCATGGATGCTGTCATAAGAAACCGTATGTGTTTTCTTATAACCATTGCCGTTTGCAGTATTTTCTATGCGACAGGGGTGGGTAAGTAGGAATAATATTATTGTTTGGTGCCGAAAATCTGCTAGATTTTATATAACTAGTCTAATGCTGAAGGTTGTTGGTGACAGTAAATATTTGCTTAATTTGCATGTAAACTGCCACTATGTCCATGGTATAGGCTATATAAGATTGAATTTTTCAAATTGTTACTGACCGTTTGAAATTGCAATTTGCAAAGAAACTAAGTCTTAAAACGGATGGTTTCGTTTTTATTACATAACAAAGCCATACGCAGTGTTACCACTCCAAATTTTTGGAAAACAAAGACGACCGCTTAAAAAACTTAGATAACATAGACACATTTTAAAGGAATATGTGTGGAATTAGGCCTAGTAAAATTAGTAATGAAACACAGCACAGTACTACTGTCCTAGCAGTACTACTGTACTAGCGGCTGATGCGGTGGCCTCTGTTGGGCTGATGTGCCGTGCCATTGATGCCCTCTCTGGTTGGATGGCCTCAAACCGTCTGCTCCTTAACCCATCCAAAACTCAGTTTATCTGGCTTGGTAGTCGCCGACAGCTGGCCGGTGTAGACATGCAACTGTTGGCTGAAACTTACCCTCATGTCACTTTTTCACTTACTGTACGTGACCTTGGAGCGACGCTCGACCAAGAGCTTAGTTTTTCTCAACATGTTAACTTGCTTACGCGAAGCTGTTACTACCAGCTCCGCCAGCTGCGTGTTGTGCTCCGTTCTCTCTCTCTCATGATGCTGCCGTTGTTCTTGTTCATGCCTTTGTTACCAGCAGAGTTGATAACTGTAGTTCGATTCTCGCTGGTCTCCCTTCTGGCCTAATAAGCCGTCTTGACCGGGTCCTCCGCACAGCTGCCCGACTTATTGGTCGTATTCCAAAATACGCTTCAGTCTCTGCTTACATGCGCGATGTTCTGCACTGGCTTCCTGCCTCGCAGCGCATCTCTTACAGGATAGCAGCCTTAGTTTGGCGGTGCCTTGCTGGCTGTGCTCCATCATACCTTTCTGACCTCTGTCGTCCTGTCTCTGACCTAGCCCCCCGTCGGGCTCTGCGTTCCTCGGCCAAGGGAGAGCTCCTTGTCCCCCGGGCCCGTTTATGTCTCAAGCAGCGCCGAGCCTTTTCGGTTGTTGGGCCCTCAACCTGGAATGGGCTCCCACTTGAGCTGCGCTTGATGCCTCGCAGCAATTTGCCTGCTTACTGCCGCCTTCTCAAGTCTTCTCTGTTTAGCCGTGGCTGGGCTGGGAGCGCCTCTGAGTAGGTTCCTTGAAGGGGCGCTATATAAATGCTCGGAATGAATGAATGAATGAATGAGTACTGTATGCAACATAATATTACTTGCCATATAAATGAAATCCCCAGAAATCAAAAATACTTACCTGTCACATAATATAACGCATCTTGTTAACGACTGAACATTGTTCAGTCGTTAACAAGATGCGTCGTCATCGAAGTTGACAAGTTCAGCTATATGTTTTTTTGCGCGTTCTTTTCAGTTCTCTCAGTAACTCTTACGACAGCGTCCTTTTTTCACATCTTTAATGACAGATTTAGGAGATTTCCACATGTAGCAGCAAGCACCTTGATATTTTATTGCTTCCTTTGTATTTACCCTATTGAGGCTCGTATCCAATATCAGATACTCCATTTTGGTCTCTAGAGCTCAGCATAGCCAGGCTCCAAAGTACCTGTGTGATCTCCTCCGTAAACCGGATTCTGCTCTCTCTCTCTGTCTGTCTCTGTCTGTCTCTGTCTGTCTCTGTCTCTGTCTGTCTCTGTCTGTCTCTCTCTGTCTGTCTGTCTGTCTGTGTGTCTGTCTGTGTGTCTGTCTGTCTGTTTCTGTCTGTCTGTCTCTCTCTCTGTCTGTGTCTGTCTGTCTGTCTGTCTGTCTGTCTGTCTGTCTGTCTGTCTGTCTGTCTCTCTCTCTGTCTGTCTCTCTCTCTCTCTCTCTCTCTCTCTCTCTCTCTCTCTCTCTCTCTCTCTCTCTCTCTCTCTCTCTCTCTCTCTCAGGTCCCTTCGCTCTAGTGATAGATTTGACCTCTTCGTCCCTCGGACCAGGACAGCCATTGCTCAACGCCGCGCCTTTGCAACTGTGGGTCCTTCTTTGTGGAATAACCTTCCCCCACAAATTCGGGCTGAGATTTTGGCAGGTGATTTATTCACTTCTGTTTGTTGCTTGAAAACTTTTCTGTTTCCTCGGAGTGATCACGCTGGAGGCGCCTCTTAATAGTCATTACTGCTAGAGGCGCTTTATAAATGCCCAGATACAATACAATAGTGTCGCAATGTAGTCGTTTGTCTGCTTTTTTCACACGATCCATATGAGAGAAAACTCTTTCCACACAAGTTGAAGAGTGGGGCAATACCAGAAGCTGACACATGATGTTGGACATAAGACTGTATTTTGGCTTCAAATTACCGTCTAGGAATTGCTTTAGTCCACTCCAAAACGCAGGTGGTTTCAAACCAACCAAATGCTTAACAGCCTCTCGAGCAAAGTAGAGCAGTCTCCACTGTTCTTGCAGTTCATCTAAGATATCTTCAGGTGTAAGTGACGGAAAGTCTAGAGCACGAAGGAATTCAGACTGCCGGTCTGTTCGTGGCTCTGTTATGCACTTTGGATCAAGGAGTCTCAGTTTTGCAAGAACACAGTCTGAAGACAGGGGAAATCGAACACGTATTTGGCTACACATCTCTTTCAAAAATGTAACTTACGATGTCACTGCGAAACTGGTGTTCTTTCTCTCCTAAGGGCTGCTTGATAAGCTATGCCGCACATCGGCCCCCACCATCAACAGAGTTGTTTATTTTGCACAAATCTTCATTACATGGTCAATGTCAGAGTGTTCTTGGGAAGAAATAACACTGTTAAGAATGAACATGAGAAGTATTGACCGATATTCATCACAATTGGTGCAGTAGAGTAAATGGAGTCGAATCTTCATAATCGCATTCTGAATCAGAACTGCTCGCCATACTGTAGACGTAAATTCGATCAATCTCTGAGACAAATTCTGCTGTGTGTTGAAAGTAAACCGATATTTCCCATATCTGAGAGATTTGCATGTAGGATTAATGGCCTATGCATCGCAGCCACCTCAGCTGCAACGACTGCTAAAATTGTTGTTAGGTCTAATGACTTGTAAGAGGCGGAAAAAGTATGGATCATGGTGGAGGAGGAGAGTTTAACGACACCTTATGGCAAAACAGGCCGTTGTGACGTCGACAGAAATTATTTTAGGCTTAATGATCACGGTGGCGCCCCAAGTCAAGCAGGTATTTACCACAAATCCAAGGGACTGTATAAAATAGAGAGCCATCGCATTGTCGAGGCATAAGGTCGCAGTGTAAAATTGGCAGTGTTGGGTAAACTCAGACAAGAAATGAACTAAATCAAAACTCAACTCATGCACCTCAAAATGAGTTTAAACTCAAACTCAACTCATCCTAAGTGAAATGAGTTAACTCAAACTCAGTTCTTAAATGAATTAAATCATCAACTCACACGTCTCATACTAGCACGTTCTAATCGAACGTTGTACAAATAGGCCTACAC
Organism: Aporrectodea caliginosa; assembly: GCA_020284085.1. Lineage (NCBI taxonomy): Eukaryota > Metazoa > Annelida > Clitellata > Crassiclitellata > Lumbricidae > Aporrectodea > Aporrectodea caliginosa. The sequence goes on from JACEVL010000528.1 coordinate 130,489, forward strand.
AGTTACCAGGATTATTAATGCAATTATTGCATTTAGCAACAATTTTTCCATCATGCCTACTTGTAACAGAAAAATATTTCCATCAAGAATACACGGTACTTCAGCCATGTTGTTCTTAACTGTTCACAATATAAAAAAATATGCAGTGCTTAAACACTGTCCGTCCGCCAATGCTGGCCGTGCTTACGACCTTCCCTGCCGTCACCACTCACCAGTATGGAAGCCGACGATATAAAAAAACGGCTTGTTTCAACATAATATGTGCCGAGTGCCGAATAGTGAGTTGATTTTAAAATAATTGACAGTTACAACTCAAACTCACAGAAACTATGAATTAAATCAAACTCATGACTCACACTCTTTAAGGTGAGTTAACTCAAACTCATAAATCACAACAAGTGACGTAATTTGTGAGTTTCAACTCATCTGAGTTAACTCATACCAGCACTGAAAATTGTGTACCGTAAATTTACACCAGGTCGTTTGCCACCCGTCCGCAGAAAATATGTGGATTCTTTCGTACATTGGATATCTGCACTTTGGAGTGCTTGATAAATGATGACGTTAATGGCAAGATGGTGGATGATCGATCAGATGTTAACACTTTTGAGGCTAAATAATTTATTGGACATTTATTGGCTGTCGGCTTAATATTTTTGGTAGGCCTAAAAGTCCTTTCTTCCATGAAAGCTGTCAACCCTGCTTTTTCTCTAATCACGTAAAAAAGTACCAGTAGCGAATGTTTGACAATGTATGCAATGCTATGCATCAGTATGTCACTTTGTGATAGCTTCTAACCGTATGATAACTTCTACCGTACTGTTCAAGGCAGTCAGTCGCATGCATCAAGTTACTGGTCACGCTGGTTTTCAGCCAGCTGCTACAGATCAAATGGACTGGCTTGTGTTTCATACCCTTATATATATATATATATATATATATATATATATATATATACGGGTGTAAAACAATGTTCGGTTACCCTGCTTGGTAATTGAGAGACAATTTACATCATTACTCCCGTTCTAGATCCCATAATATTCAGCAGATCCCATAATATTCAGCACTCTACGCTTTACTTCATGATATCCGGCTTCTTTTGCAGTAGGTTACATGTCACCGCATGCCCACTGCTGTTATATATTGTATAAAAAAACTATATTTCTTCGACTTCTGTCCACTTTTAGCAACTATTTCAGCCCTTTACCCCTAGATGTCGACTTTTGTCGATACCCGCCCTCAGCCCTTGATGTTAACCTTTGTCGACATCAGCCTCAAAAGTGTTAAACCAAGTTTGCAAAATAAAGCGATTATGGTCTTCTGGGCCAACTGCATCTCCACTTCTATAATGTTCGTGATGTTAAAGGTCAAGGCGCAACGTGGTGTCAACGGTCAAGGTCCAGAGAAGACCTACAACCACTCTCATTTCAGGAGGTTACAAGATGAAGCCGGAAGAGAACTATACCAGTCACCAGAAAGAGAATAGCATGGGGTTGTTAATCTTGCCCGATACAAATAATTGCTGGTAGCAGTTAAAATCAATTCTTTATTTCTTCTATTTCGGTCGATCGCATATTCCTTGCTTTGTTGAGAAAGGATCCAGGAGAACTGACAGACGATCCTTTCATGTTGTAGCCTTGTAGGCAATTCCCAATTTAGGTAATCGAGAAAATTACTGATCAATGGAACTTACGCTATTTTGAAACAATTAAGCGACTTTCACGCCAAAGTTTCAGGCAAGATTCAAGAAGGGTCGTTCAAAGGAGACGGTCTCACGCAGTCTCATCTACGATATCTGTGCCGCCATTCATTCTGGTCGTGTCACACTACTAGCTCTCTTGCCTCTTGGATATAATATGGGAAGCATTCGACACGGTTTATCATGACATCTTAATCACGCGTTTCAGAATCTCTTATGGAATCGTAAGAGGACCGAGCTCTGGACTGGTTTTGTTCCTTCCTTCCTTTGTTCCTGTAGGGGCTGAAAATGATGGTGACCATCGGCTCAAACCTCACGGCTTGGATACCAGTTCGATTCGGTGAAACACATGACCGACTTTCTATCCTCCGTGAGGTTACAAGACTAGTGTCGAACTTCGTGCGCTTATCCCAACCTCTGTACAGAAAACGTGCCAACTGGATCCGGTGCCTACATTTCTGGTTCTTTTCTGGTATAGGAACTCATAGATGGCATCCTCCAGTTTCTCACTATGATGTGCAACTGCTCGGGTTCTCACTATATATGATGTGCAACTGCTCGATTCGTGAGGCGCAGCTGCCTGTCTCGCGGAAACGATCGATTCTGCAACCGGAATAACCCTTGAAGCGGGATGGTCTAGATGTAGAAGATCCGGTGAACTGTCACCCAATCGCCAATGTAACATTCTTATCTAAAATTCTTGAACTGTGACAATCCTTCACAAGGGAACGGTCCTTGATCTTGAGTCCTGACGTTTGTGGATCAACCCTTGCCCCATTGGTCAGTAAATAGGTTATGATAATAATGTCAAAGCATCAAACAAAATCAGCTCGTGTAAAAATGAATGCATAATTATTATATTAAATAAAATGTATGCATATATACAATTTATACATATTGCAGATCACTAAATGTCTAGGGTTTAATTGAATTTGAGCTCTCTGAGTTCTTTATCTTATCTTACTTGGACCAGTACCGCTTACATGTAGGTCTACACTAGTTATTATTATCGCCTAAGCCCTAAGATAACCTCCCAAGTTGATATAGATTAGTTTCTGGGCAGATGTCGCCGTCGAAAGTTCAGTAACCAAGGCGTTCGTTAGTGTCCATGGCGGCATGGCCTGCGTGTGGAAACGATTTTCTGTGTCGTTCTTTTCTTGTTGAAACTCGACCAACCGTTCTCTAAAACAGTTCCCTGAACAACACTTAAATGTTCTACATGGACCATTGGACCAGGTCTGGTCAGCACGTTGGAATGCAGTTATTACGTTTAGCTCCGGAATGTCACGACGCTAAATGCCAGACAACTCAAATGATTTCTGCCGTCATCGAAGTTCAGCTCGTTCTTTCCGTCTCTTCATCCTTAACACCCCACTGCGCAGGCGCCGCAGACAACTCCTTCTAACGCTCGTAGTATTTGAATTCGTCCAAACAGAGAGTTCCACACCACCGTCCGTAACCACGTATCATGGTAAATAATGGACGACTTAATCTACTTGTATCTCTTAGTGTTCTGGCCTTTAGTAAGCAGATATCATTAATTACCACTGGTCATCAAACACCTATTTAGAGTTCAATTAAGTCTAAATCCGGCCTATCTATGTGAGCTCTGTTGTACTGTATCTGCTGTGCTGGATCGCAGAGCCCTTCTCTCTGTCTCTAGCGACTAGCGGGGAACCTTTGGTCCCTCGTGCTAGCATCTCAACCTGCCAGCATCGAGCTTTCAGAGTTGTAGGTCCTTCTGTCTGGAATGGTCTAACGTTGGATATACGTCTGCTACCTGGGGTTCATTCGTATACGTTCTGCAGGTCCTTAAGCTTTATTTATATCACCGTGGTTGAACTGGGAGCGCTCTTGAGTTGGCTTCTTGAAGGAACGCTATATAAATGTTTGAAATGAATGAATGAATGGCTTAGCTCTCGGGCCACGCGATCTTACTCGACTCATAACTGCTCTGGAAGCGTGGGTCCAGCAGTAGCTGATGACGTGGAAATGTTCTCTACATGCCATCCGTCTGACAGAGTTGCTTGCGTCAAGTTGCGTGTCTTCTACACTGGCCATTGTAGCAGAAATACAGTGCTGGATGTCGTCTTTAAATGGGCTGTGGATGAATCCGACAAAGACGCAGTCTATAGGCTATAATTTCCTGAGCACGCGTCAGACGTGATAAAAAGTTGATGATTCCCTTAGTGAAACCTGCAGACAGTCGTTCGCAGCCTGGGTGTGCTTTTGGACGAAGGCATATATCTATGACGGACCATGTGAACCACCTCTGCAGATCCTGCTCATACATGTCCCACCCAGCACACACACACATTGAGTCAATGTTGGCCCGATGTCAGAGTCACCATCGACGAATGGTTGTACACCCGCAATCGGCAAAAGTTTTCTTTAAATCCGGTCCAATGTTAGTCCAATAATTTTGGGCCAACGTTGCTTCACCCACCAATTTCCCACCGACGGCCAACGTCGACCCGACCCTTTACCGACTTCTATACGACATTGGGTCAATGTTGGCTCGATGTTAGGGTCACCGTCGGCGAATGGTTGTATTGCCGACATCGGCAAAAGGTTTTTCGAAATCCGGTCCAATGTTCGTAATAACGTTGGCCCAACGTTATTGGGCGAACATTGGAAAGTTCGATAATTCTGTGATATCTAAATCTCAGGCTATACAGAATTCTTTGTCCCTCGCACGCCTAGACATGCATAAAACGAAATTAAGTTTTAAAATACACTCTATGACTATGAAATAGATCTGACGTTGGCCCAGCATTGGTCCGACGTACGTAACATTCGACACAGGGACAATATAGGGCCAACGTTAGTGGTTTTTTTAATGACATTGGGCAAACATTAGCCCGATGTCGGTGTGCTGGCTGGGGTTGCGCCATGTAGCGAGTTCGCGTAGCAAAGTTACACAAGCGAAAACTCGATTTATAATTTTCAGTTCTATTTGCAAGAAAACATTTTTCCAAAAAATTAAGCCCTGCAAAAGTACTCTTCCACTCTTCCTTGTCTAGGACTATTAGTAACCATGAAAAAAAAAACAAATCAAAAGAACTTCTTTGAGCAAAATAACCCAGTCCAAGTCGTCTCTTTCGCCAGTAGAGCAGCACGTCCAGATACGGGTTACATCATCACATGGCATAAGCTGTCTTTTAGCGCTGCCGTGACTCTCTTTCACTCATTCATCATGACGCACTCGGATTATTGTAGTTCTATTCTTACTGGTCTGCCAAAGTTCCGGTTTTGCCGGATCCAGTTCGACTATATCTGTGCTGCTCGAGTCGTAGCCAACAAGCCCAAACATTAGCCTATAAAATAACATAATAATTATATTCGACGAACTCTACAGTGTCTTCCTGATGCCTAGCCTGTTGCTTTTTATTTTGTATTTCTGACACGTGCCTCAATAGTTGGCACTGCCCAGTGCCCAGGCATACATCAGGGAGTTGATGTGTGCAGGTGTGTTCCAGTCTCGAGTTGGTGATCGTTGCGCTTTCGACATATGGAGATATGCAGGTGCCACGCTGTCGCACTTCAACTCGAGTCCATCGTGCCTTGTCGCTTGTTTGGATCGCCCTCCTGGAACAGTTTCCCACCGCACGTATTGCCTCTGAGTCTATGCAGCATACATTCGGAAATGGTCTCAAAACGCACTTGTTTAGAACTGTTAGACAGTCATGGCTACAGCGCTAGATGACACTGCCCCGGCATACATACGCTGTTCCAGTCTTGAGTCAGCAGAAAGGGGTCAAGCAGAGGTGACTTTGGCGGCATGGACATATTGAGTGTTCTCAGTTCAAAGTCAGATACCTAGTCAAACTGCTCGAACCTGTTGTCGATAGAGGTTCTCTGAACGCCTGTCTGCCGCATTGATCTGCACTCCAGGCAAACTACGGAGTGAGAGGACTGGACCTGATATGCGGACTGATCAGAGCGGCAGGCTCTCACTGTTTGTGGGACGAGGAGTGGTCTCATAAAAGTCGAACAATTCGGCCCAAGAAAATAATTATTCAGTGTCTGTAGATATTTATCCGATACAGAGCGTTCTTGACAAGGAGATGACGGAACTCATCCTCTCTGTCCAATGACGTCCATGTTTTTATGTTGACCTATGCAACTAAACAAAATAAGGCAAGTAAACTGATTGTTGTGCTCTCACTTAATCCCAGAACACCGTCACATCACAGGCACTACATGCACCCCAGCAAATGGAACATTATTGGATATGTACAGCGATAACTCACTCCTGACACAGTTAGCTGCATTGGTAAGAACATGCGTTCAAAGCCCATCTGCACGTGCGTGTTCTTGCCGATTCGCATACCGATGGAGATTTAAATCTCGAGCTAGCAAGTTTCGTACACGGAGACTTTAAATGGCACGTGTGCCACCCATTAAACCGGGCAGGGGCGGTGGTTGGGCGGTGGTGAAGTACCTCGTCCTATCAATTCATTTCAAAATGAGCAGGGTCGAGATCAAACGATCGCTAAACATACCGCTACACCTCCACTTACCCGATACACCACCGCTTAGGATTGCCATCGTAAAGGTGGAACGATCCTCCAGTTATTGGTGGAATGCCTCGGCGGGCCAATACAACAGTAAAATGTGCAGGCAAGTCTTTCCCTGCAGTTCAGTTGCATTCAAATCCACTGCGTGCCCTGTTAAAACAACCGAATTGCAGTGAGTAGAATTGTTTAATTGCTATAATCACTGTATGGATAAATTGTTGATTTAAGCAAAATTGAGTTGCAAATAAAGTGATATTTATGTAGACAATTTTTGAAATTATATTTATTAATGAACTTAAATACTTTAAGACCTGGACTTAAAGCTATCAACGGTTTCATAGCAGACTGCAATTACCCGAAGTCAGTGTTAGTTGGCACAGCAAAAAAATCAATCAAAATTGCTTACTGAATGCTTTTCTGAGAAGGCTGACTAAACTAAGTCAGTTACATATGTACCAAATTGATAATTCTCTGTTTTTAGAGGCTTCAGCTGACACATATTTGGGGTGCTATTATGAAAATGGAACTGATGCAGTATTTGATTATGGCTCAGGAACTAGAATCTCAGACTTGAGCAGTTTTGCGCCAGATGGATGTAGAGAGAGATGTAGAAAAGACTTGATCTATTCCTATGCTGGACTGTGGGTTGGTATTGTTTTTGTAAATTCATAAGAACTACAAAAGACATTCAAACAACTGTAAAGTATCAAGCATGCTATGAAGAGACCATTTGTTTCAAACCTCAATAAGGTCGAGTGTTTGAGATTTCAGTTTTTTTGCTCAAAACGGCTGGTGAAAGTTGGAAACTAGTCCATTCAACAATTATAGCTTCATCAAATGTAAACCCATTTGTGACTAAGACCCAAAACAGCAGAATATGATAAATATATTTCTGTCATACAATCCTAGAAAACATCTATTTTTAAATGAGATTGAAAGGAGGGTGTATGTAAAATTGAACTGGGCAGTTTGCTGTGTTTCCTAGTTGTTTTATTACACTGCAGCCACATTGTTACTTAGCCCCAACATCAAATCTGTTACATTTTAGTTTTATTTGATCATCTTCAAATAGGCCTATACTTTATATCTGCCGTTTACCTTATTTATTGTACTATCTGTGTTTCTTGGTTTAGGTTTAGATTTAGGCCAGGAAGGCCCTTAATTATTGTCATAATATGCATAACACCAATTTGGTGCCCATTGTAGTCATATCAAATGCTGAAGTTAATTGTTCTTATTTTATATTCAAGAAAGATGTTATTGCAGGCCTATTTTCTTAACCAGAAAGACTTACTGTGGATTTATAGATAGAATAACCTTCTGAACTTGTCAACTTATGGTATGCTGAGCTCTGAACTGTGCTATACATAGGTAAACGTATGTCCAGTTATTGTGTTTTTTTATAATTCAGTTATGTGTTTTTCTGAGGATATACATGTACTTACCATAGCTGTTTTATTACGCAATTGCTTGTGTTAAGCCGCTATTGGGAATTGATTATGATGATGATGATGTTGTCAAACATAGGGACACTGTCTTGGCCTCTTAGCAAACCTGCAGCTGGCCCAATAACCAGTTTACTTGCAGGTCTGATTTGAATTAGCCTGGATGAATAAGCTGGTTCTCCTTTTTCTTCCCTGGACATCTCTGGACCACCCTCTGACTCGACTCCGTGTTGGTGAATAAGGTGGCTTATATTTTCAGTAAAATAACATGATTATCGTTGCAACAATAAGCTAATTTGATGAGTGTATAGACTCAATGATGGTAGTTTTGAAGTGCCAACATGCGGTCAGTTGACTAAAGAGATCTGGAGTCTTTTCATTTGATAAAATTGCTAAAGAAACATGTCACTGTTTAGTGTAAATAAGGTTTTGGTGTTTTAATAAAATGACATTCTGTATTTCGGTCCATTGCAATTACGATGGTAAAAGTGGAAGAACAAGAATTGGTCTTTTTAAACACTGTATGGCTGTGAATCACTGGGTAACACATAAGACGTATATTGTATTGTATCTATCAATTTATATAGCGCCTCTCGCAGTGCAAACTAATCAGAGGCGCTCCCAGGGCGAAAGACCCAGCGAAAAGAAAGATGTCTTGAGACAACGAAAAGAGGCACTTGGCCCAACAGTTAATAAACAGGACCGTGTCAAAGGAGGAAGCTGGTTCCATAGTGCCGTGCCAATGAAGGCAAAGGCTCGCGTTTTAGCCATAGCAGTTCTCGCTCTCGGGACAAAGAGATCATGCCGGTTTAGTGAGCGTAGCGGGCGAAGAGAAATAGCCGAGGCCGGCAGCCATATAAGGTCACATAGATACTTGGAAGCTTGGCCAGTAAACTTCCGGTAGATTAAAGAAAGTACCTTGAGCTGAACCCGAACAGTAAGAGGGAGCCAATGAAGGTGGTCAAACATGAAAGCAGAGATGTGGGATGAACGAGGAAGTCGGGCTAATAGTCTGGCCGCAGCATTTAGAACAGACTGAAGAGTAGAGAGACGAACCTTTGGGAGACCAACCAAGAGAGAATTATTACAGTAATCGATCCGAGAGCAAATGAAGGCATGGGCAATAGAGGTAAAGACAGAGGAGGCGACGGAGCGTCGAATTGCTGTAAGACGCCTCAGATGGAAGTAAGAAGAACGTGTAAGATTGGCAATATGTTCAGAAAAGGTAAGGGTGCTGTCCAGGACTACGCCAAGATCTCGTACACTGGAGTGGAAAGTGAAAGACGGGAATCTCTCTGCTAGAAGAGGGAAATCTAACTTAAGAAGCTGTTGGCGAGTGCCGAACCAGGTGACCTGCGTCTTACTTGGATTCAGCGAGAGCCGATTGGAGGACATCCAAAGGGGAAAGTCGAGAGAGAGAGAGAGAGAGAGAGAGAGAGAGAGAGAGAGAGAGAGAGAGAGGAGACCTGTTAAATAAATATAGTAAAAAAGAAAAAGAAAGAACAATATCATCAACAACATCAGCAATAATAAATGGAGGAAGGTGTCCAGTTCACAAGACTTTAAATTCGAGGAAACGAGCAGACGTTGTAGGTCGGATTCCAGAATCGGTCGAAATCCATCAAGAACGGAATCAGTCGACGCGATGAAAGGCGGAGGCGAGTCAACAATCTCAAAACATAAGTACATTTAACAATCTCAAAATCTTTGATTTACCTACCTAGCCCTTCGAAACAGTCCACTGTGTTGCAAAGATTTGTTTGGAATTATGATTTCGCATTTGTGTAGATTGTTGAGAACTGCTTAATAGAGGTCTAGCCGAAACAGAATTTTTAAATCAAATTGAATGGCAGGATGTCAAGTGCAGAGGAATTTCCAGCTGCTAGTATGCAAGAAGAGCTATCAAGAGAATTGAAAAGTATGCATTCTTGGATGGCATAAAATCTAATTCATAACCAAGTCGTTTTATCAGTTATTATTAGCAAAGGCGCGTTTACAGAAAAACGGGGCCCTAGGCGTAAACAATTTTTGGGGCCCTTCTGAACTTCGAAGAGTCTGAAACTCTGGTGGTATTCTATCATGTGCAAAAAACCTACAAAGTTGAAGCCGTTTTTGTCACGCACGACGTTTAATGTGCCAACAATGAAGTTTTCTCGTCCTTAATATGACCGCATTCTTGGCAGTTTCTTTCAAAAAACAAACTACTTTTTCTTTTTTATTTTCTGAGGCTCTTCGTCTTCGTGTGCAATGTCAAAATCGCTTTCAATACCAAGTTTAAGTTTTACCTCTGTCTCTATTTTGGGAAATTTTCTCTGACGTTTTGAGCAAAATTGTTAAAGAATTCAAGAATTAAATAATTTGACAAACATAGTCTTTGATCCTGCAGAGATTTGCTAGTGGCATTTACTCTTTTCAGCATTTATTCTTCGTATAAGTTGCGTTGTTGTCAACTTATTTTGAAAAAGGAAAATTGATTTATTGATTGATTTAAGCGAATTCCACAATATTGTAATTAGAGCTATCTTATTTCGTTTTGCAGCTCCAGAATAATAGTAATCAATACTATACAAATTTCAATTACTTTTACTTATTGGTTATCAATACTAATAAAAGTTTTGAACACTATAAAATGACGGAATAATCAGGCTGAAGCAGGGGTTCCCAATATTTTATATGCCCCGCATTCCTGTGAATTGTTTCACCAATGTTTGCACCCCTACAAACGTATTATCACACCTGAAGACCCACAGGCCTACATAAAATTGTTACTACTGAAACTGTTGCTTACATGCCTTAAGGCTTATAATGTTACATGAAAATAAACTTCTACTCTCACGGTCTTACCCATGCTTATCCTATGATAGCTAAAAAAAAATTATAATGCATTATCAATGCATTCTTATAATTCATACTTTTTCTTTTTCTCGCACCCTCTGAAATAACATATCGCACCCCCTGGGGTGCGTGCACCCCAGTTTCGAAACCTCTGGACACGTAGGCCTAAACTGCAGCAGACGCCCGTTGCTGCTTGTTGCTAACAAGTTTGATGTTATTTCACACAAAAATGAATTATTAGCCCAATTGCTGCCAAAATGAACAAAGCAATTATAAATTAGAAACAAATATTTTTTTGCAATTACAATAATAATAACAGTATATCATTCTTTTATGTGAATGCCAAACTGTAAAGAATATTAAAAAAATTCAAATAATTCTAAATTTTAAAATGTTATTTTTTATTATTGAAAATTTTTTAAAATTCGTATGGGCCCCTCCAAGATTTGGGAGCCCTAGGCGCGCGCCTAGTGCGCCTACTGGTAAACGCGCCTCTGATTATTAGCGGTCAGAATATAACATATATTTTTTGGTTGTTTTTCATTTCTTCTTTAATGACTATGACTGTTGTATGGCCTACAATTTTTTTTATCCAGTGTGGTCTCGCCTCTAGATAAGTACCATCAGAATTATCAAACCGAATAATTGAAATTTAGTTCATTTGTGCTGGTGACTTGCAGAAACTGTTTAAACTAATTTATTTTTTTAGCTGCATATGTTCATATGTTACAGAAATTGACTGGTTTCTATTTGCAGGGGGGCACTCATTGCTTCTGTACAAAAGAGCTGAAAGACGGTCAAATTGTACAAGTTAATGATTCACTCTGCTATTCACCATGTCCTGGAAAACCAGCAGAATTTTGTGGAGGATCCAATGCTTCGACTATATTTAGTGTTTACTCAGGTGAGTTATTGTCATAAACCATAGCAGATAGTTCTGTCATTTATGTACTGTTACTATAGTAAGTTAGTAACCCTTTAGACGAGGCACTGCAGAATGCCACTGTCTTACCCATGTGAATTCAATCTGATGATCAAGCTACTATGAATTGAGGCAGATCAGGGCCATACAAAGAACACTGTCCTCTGATGCTGCTGCCAAACTGATGCACTCCTTTGTCCTCTCTCGTCTCGATCTCTGCAACGCCGTTTTCGGTGGCCTCTCACTCTTCCGCATTAAACGACTACAATCGGTTCTTAACTCAGCTGCTCGTCTACTGGCAAGTCTACCTCGTTTTGCGCATGTATCAGATTACATACGGCAAAACCTACATTGGCTGTCAATTGCTGATCGCATACGTTACAATATCGTTATGATTGTGCGATGTTCCATGACTGGTACTGGTCCAGAATACATCAGTGAGCTGTGCGTTCCGATCTCCACACAGCCCGGTCGCAGGATGCTTCGTTCTGCGATGCGGAATGATGTCGTTGTTCCAGGGTCTCGCACCTCAATACTTGCACATCGGGTCTTCTCTGTCGTTGGACCATCGTTATGGAACAATTGACCTACTGAAATTCGCTCATTTTCACTTATTGCTGACCGCATTAGATTTCTAGATCTGTCTGATAGCTACGTACACAGCGCCTCTGAGAGGCTCTTGAGACGCGCTATACAATGTATACAAGTATTCTGCTACATTACATTACATTTCTCATACATATTATGGGATGCAGATTGCAGAGATCATGACGTTTGACATAATAATAGCAAACCAGCAACCTAATAAAGCTCCGCTCCGTGCGTCTATAGATGAATTTGCGACCAGTTAGTGGACAGATCTCGAGTAGTCAGGTTGAGATGAAGAAGTATATCCATCACAGGGCCTACGGATGCTAAAGGCTAGAGTCCAGATTGTCGCTTTCGTTGTTTGGTCTGGTTAGCTACATTGGTTGTAGTGAAGAATGTCAAATTGTCAAGGCACCTCTTTGCGTGAGTTTGCTTACTGATGGTGGTTTTTTCAAAGATTACAATCTCGGGCTAGTACGGGCCAAACAAAATGGTGAAGCACCCAATCAAAAGAATAGGTCCGTATACCCAGTGATCGGTCGACGAACGACTCCATCGACATCGTCCACTTCTCGTCGATGAAGTCGATCGACTTTGCAATAAAGGATCGACTTGGTCGACTTTTGCCGACTTGGACTGTAGTCTCTTGGCCAAAATTGCTGACGACTGTTGCATTCTTATATTCCAGTAGGCCTACATACTTAAATTACTCGTGAATTTCAATTGCACACTCTTTCTCAAACTGGAAAACTGTACGGCGTACGCTAATTGAACTGGTACGATAATGACAGTGTGTGTAGTTGTCTTGTAAGTATAGGCTATTAAACCTCGATTGATCTGTCGACTTGATCAGCAAGGCAGCTATGCTACAAGGGAATCTCAGACAGTACGGTACAGAAATTAGTACCAGATCAACAAATTAGACGGCAGTAGAGGACTTGCAGTGGCTATAGTTTAGTTAGAGTGAGAAGTCGACGCATTCAGTACTGCTCTATACAACAGACTTTTGAACGTTTTTGAGATCGTTGTTACTGACTACAGAGCAGAAATTTCGTGAAACTAACGCATCTAAATCGCTCCATTAGCACCGTAAAAGCGTGAAAAAAGTATCTCTACAACTTCCACTGTAATACAAAAGCACTAATAGGCTAGGTTCATAATAATAAAATGCACTGAACTTCATATCATACAGTAGTTGTTTACACAGAATTACGTCATTTATTATCATGTAGGCTAGGTCATTTTGTGACAAAGGCGCAAATATAGTAAGTTAAATATTTCAAAGTCTAGTCAAGACGAGGAAATAACGATCGACTCAACTTGTCAAAACAAATGATCGATTGGACTTCCAAGTTGATCGAGTCGACGATTTTTCGATCGACTCGATTTGGCCGAGTAACTCGATCAGTGGTGTAGCCTAGCTACGTCAGGGCAATTACGGGCAATGCCTGGGTTGCATGTAATTCTGCCCGGCTTGTGCAAGCAATAACCGCAAGCCCGGAATCGAGAAATTGAGAAATCTTAATTTTGAGTTTTGCATTGCCTCATTGGCACGAAGGTGCCATCGTAATTCGAGTTGTCCAATTAATAGGTACATGGCGTATAAAAAGTAATGCGTTACGCATTTTAGAAATTGAAGCGAGCAGCAGATTGGTTGGAACGAGTCGACCACTCGTACTTCAGCCAATAGGCGCTTCGATTGAATTTTATACGCGTTTTTCCATAACGAGCATAATAATAGGCTTACGGCACGTTCAAAAATAATGCTGATGAGCTCATTACAAAGAAATAGGCCCCAACTTCGGTAGATCGTCAACATTCTATTCTATCTTCTAAGCAGCAATGTGCACAGTAGGGCTTTAGAGGAAGTTGTACAATATTATATTTAGTCATGTAGTTACGTTACTTTGTTCCTTGCCTATTTAAATGTTGCTGCATTTTTCTGTTTCTTCAATTTGTGTAGTTTGCCCGAGAGGACTGTATGGGGGTAATTGCACCAACAACTGCAACTGCAGAGCCAATAAGAACTGCAGAGTTATAGGAGTCTGTTCAGACAATAAATGCGCACGTGGATGGATGCTGAACCATACGATTGCAAATAGAGAATCATGTTCTGTCGGTAAGATTTTTACATTAACCGTTGCGACTACAGAGTATAATCAGTGCACAATTTTTAGACTCTGTCTAGGACATTTCTGTGTATACGAATGGAAGTTGAATAATTCTGATATTCTGTCAGATTATTATTTTGTTATTGGTTTCAAGAAGATGTCTCTAATACTTCTTCCTACAGAGTCTATTAAAAAATCTTTCGTATAAAATTCATTCACAAAGGTTTTGAATAAGTCAGCTCCAGTCAGTCTACAGCTGTGTTCCCAGATTCGTTGCCAACCAGCTGAAAACATCCCACTTGTGCAAGAAACACAGCACTGACTTCCTTTGGTGGAATGAATGCAATTCAAGTTCCTCCTTCTTAGATGATACACAGTGGTAGGCGCTGGCTCAATATGCATCAGCAGCTTTATTTTACAGTTTTGAGTCAACCAATATACTCTGGTGTATTTGGAGATTTACAGGTTCCTGACCTTTGCACACCATGACGAGATCATTGGGATTTCTCGAACTTTCCACTTGATGATTGACACTCGTATGCTTAGTAGGCTTATTCAAGGCCCAATTTTGAAAGATGTGATTGTACTTGGGCTTAACGACACTTTTTCATATCGAAGATGATTAGTGTCGGAGGCAGAGTGCAACCTCGTACTCCACGTTTATATTGCGACCGAGCCACCCGCAGTAAAGATCCGAGAAATTAATCTCTGATAAACCGACCGATCAGGAATCGAACCCGGGCCGCCGGCGTGCATGACGAGCGGGCTACCAACCCACTCGGCCACTCAGGATCTCCTAGATGTGAAAGATGTGACAGTAGACAAAAATAATTACGGACTACTTCTAGACAAAAAGAGGGGTGTGATATTTATGCATTCTGTTGCCAGATCTGTTCAGCTTAGTGCTAAAGGCAGTGATGACATTAAGAATAAGTAATCAGAAAATAGGAAGCGAAGTAAACGGTGCTTGGCAAATATCCTTTTATTTTCAAGTGCAACAGAGATCATAATATAATTCTACATTTTTATGTATAATTAATAATATGAGTGAACAGAGATGTCACGAAGTCCTTCATGAAATATTTCACTAACAAGACTCATTTCATTTCGGTAGGTGGCGCTGCTAAGAACATGCCACCATTGATTACAGGCGCTAATCGTCGCGCAGACTCAAATTTGCGTGTCACGTAAGTTGGGCTGCGTGATAGTCTATTTCCATGCTGTCCAACATGCGGGCGTTGGCCACATGCAGTTCTTTTTTTATCGTC
Source organism: Aporrectodea caliginosa (assembly GCA_020284085.1). Classification (NCBI taxonomy): domain Eukaryota; kingdom Metazoa; phylum Annelida; class Clitellata; order Crassiclitellata; family Lumbricidae; genus Aporrectodea; species Aporrectodea caliginosa. The sequence continues at coordinate 145,877 of JACEVL010000528.1, forward strand.
TTAGGACGGGCAACCATTCAGTTTATGTACTAAATTAGTAAGTACAGTGGAGGTTGCTCAAGATGTTGGTTTTATTTAATATTTTATTCTGGTCTGTGTACCATTGGAAAAATGCAGATCTTGTTCTGCTTTTGTAGATATTGACGAGTGTCAGACTAAGTGTAGCCCTACTAATTCCACAAAGTGCCACAACTGTAGTTCTGCTCTACACCAAAAATGCAAAAACACCGAAGGCAGTTTTATGTGCATCTGTGCAGAGGGATTCAAAGAAACAAACAGTGGAACTTGTGCAGGTTAACAAAGGACTAATTTTCTAATTAAAGTTTAAAGTAATTGTATATGGAAAATCTATACGTTACTGTCACACTTTTATTACTTATTTTATCTCTGTTTTTGTTTTCAGTGTTTCTGGGTCTTGCTTCTTGTCACTAAGAGTTAAGTAAGTAAGTAATCTTTACTGGCACGAGACAAGCGCTCTAGCTTTACAGCAACTATGCATACAGTGGCGAAAAGTAGCACAATGGCAGAATATTCGGTTAATAAGAAACAAAAAATAGAACCGATGCAATATTATAAGCAGTTAGAGAATGTCTGATATATATATATATATATATATATATATATATATATATATATATATATATATTACGCTACTCAATGATCTGAAGAACATCAACATTACTCATGTCTTGAAATGGAAACAGGTTAGATCTTGTAGCAAGCATTAAGACTGGCATTATCCCAATTTTTATATTTGTGCAGTGAGCAAATGATGAAGTTTTTCTTATGCAGTGGTGTATGAAAATACGGTAATTCAAATGTATGCCCCTTTCTCATAAGTTGACTTTATAATTATGGTGCTTTGTGGGCAGTAGGCCTAAGTGGCGAAGACAGTGATGGGATGACTGGATGCTCTTAAAGAACTGTAGTTCAATTTTCTCACAAATCTTCCCCAACGTTATACTGTCGCCGCTCGAGAGGTTGCTGTATCCACTTCTGCATAAAATTAGTCCATTCTTCCACCCAAATCCGTTGTCAGGAAGCCCCCCAGGATGGAAAAGCCTAACTAAGCCTGGAGACTATAAGGGCTTGGAGAATAATTATTTGTTAGTTTAGTGGAAGGCATTCCTTGAGATCGGAGGACTTTTAGAGGGTATCGAACTATAGACGTTGGCTGCAAACCTTCAAAATGAACATCACATGGTCATCGAATTATAAATCTTCTCGGAAGAGGTCACCCAGTAGTTTTACAAGTTTGACTCTTTCAACATTGTTAACAGGTTCCGGAAGAGAAAAGACTCAAAAGAGCCTTGGACTCGGTCTGTGGAATACGGTTTCTTTCGTCTTAGACAGATTAGCAGTTCCTGCAGGTCCAATCCTTAATATTTGCGAATTAAGTTTCCAGGCTAACAGGACAGTTTTGCAGGACTGCCAGTATACAGCCAGTGTGATGCTACATAGTGTCCGGGGTGAAGTCTCGATGTGTACAAGAAATATTCTCATTGGTTCACGTGACTGATGACGTCAGATAGCAACTGTCTCGCATTAATAGGAATGCGAAATCTGGTTCTGGAAAGACATTAAGTACAGAAGATGATTATTCCAATCTACCATAGTTGTAAAAAACGTTTTTTTAGTTTTTTTATTTCTTTCCAAAAAACGTGGTTTTTTTCGTTTTTTATTTTTCGTCTGTTTTTTCGGTTTTTTATTTTTTATGTAACTTTATTTATTTATTTACTGTCTATAATTATTTGTTTTATTTTATTTTTGTCTGATATCCCTTACGTTGTCTCTGTCCTTTCAAGCATTCAACTAATTTAAGTCACTATTTATTGACATCAGTTAAAGAACAGCACAGTACAGGAAATACAATTTATAAAAGTTATTTGAATTTCTAAGTTTTCCAAAATGCGAAAATTGATTGATGTTACTGATATTATTACTCCATATTAAGTTCTTATATAAGTCAGAATTTAAAGTACAATTTTTAATTAAGTACACTCTATGCTTACAAAGTTTACTTTTTAATTGCTTATGTCAGCACGTACTTATGTGGACTTATGTATACAATGTAAATTTGAAAAGATTTCAATATTTCTAATTTCTCAATTTCCTCTTAAACCAAACGTATGAAAAAGAAAATAATGGTTGTAGATTATTGTTACTTGGTGTTTACTAATAAAGTTATGTTATTTGCTGATTAAAATTAAATTGTGTAAACAAGGTTTTAATTTTAAAATGCAGTAAAATATGTAGCAAAATCAAATTATTTTCTTTTCCGTTTTTTCCCCGTTTTTTCCGTTTTTTTTTTTTTAATAAAACGACGTTTTTTTCCGTTTTTTATTTTGATTTTACCGTTTTTAACAACTATGCAATCTACCAATTACCAAAGATGTAGAGTGAAGTATGTATGGACATCCAGTAGTGCCAAAATGTTATAGGAGTTTTACAGTATGCATAATTCTATCTATATATAGGCCTATATTTCTCAAAGCTTGTCCTTTTGTTTGTTTGTTTTTTGCCCATCCCACTAAAGGCTACGAAAGGGAACGCTTTAGCGATTTGAAAGTTTTACAAAACATTCTCATGGGAATTTGTAGGTAAACGCGGCTATTTTCAGCTTTTTTAAACTTTAAATGCTGATATATGGACATTCAAAATTTCGAAGTGGTGGCTACCATTGCAAATTACGCCGCCTTTTCTGATTTCTCATAACGTCATACGTCATGCGGCACACAGCCTCCTGAATTTAGCATTCGCAAGGCATTTTGGGACTTCTCCGACTGCCCAAAGACGTCATCTAAGTTTTCATTGGTAAGAGCTGCTTATGTTGCGTCTCATGCGTTTCTGTGCTATTGTAGAGAGCGTGAGATCGCGGTTCGTTTCCCGATGCTGGCGTATTTAAGAAATTTAAATCGAGCTAGCACGGTCCTTGCACGGGATACTAAATGGCGTGGCGTCCATTCAAACGGGCGAGCGGTGGTGAAGGGTTGGGTCTCATACGAGCAATTCATTGAAAAATGAGCAGGGTCCAGGTTATAATTATTCGGTCGCTATAGAAAAAGAGCGAAAATTTACATTTTACATTTTCAAATCCGGCGGGAACGATAATTTATATAGGATAGAGCGAATTCAAATACACGGGCGTACCTGGTGAGTACCAGCCAAAGCAGCCAAAGTTAACTACGCAAATGATGCTGAACCGATTTATAAAGATAGAGGTAACCCGTGCGAAGCCGGGTAGAAAGTCTAGTAGGCTATTTACATGAAAATAAATTAGTGAGCATAAATAAATGTTACATAATACAAACCACGTGTTCCTTTCAACCTAAGTTATGTAAGGAAATTTTATGGCACCAAATTTGATTCATTGTTATAAGAAATCCAAACCAAATCCGTAATGTACCGCCCATGATGAGGACATGATTGTTTTACCTGGCAATTACAAATAACAGCAAAACATATGGCATCCGATGTTCATGTTTCATTGCAAGTTGCAACAGGAAACGAGAAAAGTAAAAACCTAATTTGAGAATGTCTTCTAAAGAAACCTTGACGCAGAAAATATATTTCTTACCCTTTGGGCAAAAGCTGGCACAGAATTTGAATTGTTAAATAAAGTAGAAACAACCTAAGAATGTTTTTGTCAACCACAAAAAAGAAGCCCAAAAAGTGTGAGCAGTCGAATCATTTTCTTTTGAATCCACCTATCTATCTGTCTGTCTGTCTGTCTGTCTGTCTGTCTGTCTGTCTGTCTGTCTGTCTGTCTGTCTGTCTGTCTGTCTGTCTGTCTATCTATCTATCTATCTATCTATCTATCTATCTATCTATCTATCTATCTATCTATCTATCTATCTATCTATCTATCTATCTATCTAGGCTATCTATCTATCTATCTATCTATCTATCTATCTATCTATCTATCTATCTATCTATTTATCTATCTATCTATCTATCTATCTATCTATCTATCTATCTATCTATCTATCTATCTATCTATCATCTATCATCTATCATCTGTCTATCATCTGTCTATCATCTGTCTGTCTGTCTATCATCTATCTATCGTCTATCTATCTATCATTTATCTATCATCTATGAAATTTAAATAGCACCCTTCAAGATAACTACTCGAGGCGTTTCAGACCCAGGCCCGGTCAAAGTAGGCCTAGTTTATAAAGAGAACCAGAGAGATCTCGCGGGAGAGAACGAAGGTTAGAGGGGAGGCTATTCCCAATGTGATTCTCGTTAACGATAACGATAACGAAAATTGTTCGTTAACGAAAATAAAATGATTTCGTTAACGATAACTATAACTATAACTAAAAAATATCATTAACTATAACTATAACTATAACGAAAATAACACTAACGAAAATTCATCTTTATTTTCGTTAATGCAAAAAAAAAAAAAATACGAAGTGCAATATGGACGATTCGACATAAATGAGAACGAAAAATGCGATATTTTTATTATGCTATTTGTCAGTTACTTTGGAAACTCGTGTATTCGTGAAGCTGAATGCACCCATGCTTCAAAGGCTTTCAAAACTCTGAGCAAATTGTGAAACAGCGTGTTCATACGCGCAATTTTGCTTATAGCCTTAATTATTGTAACTAAGTATAGTAACTAAAATTAACTAAAATAAAATTCCATTAACTATAACTATAACTATAACTGACAAATAATACTAACTATAACTATAACTATAACTAAAATAAAAAACCATTAACTATAACTGTAACTATAACTAAAATAAAATCTGTAAGGAGAATCACACTGGCTATTCCAAAGAGAATTAACCCTGACAGAGGAAGCCCGACGCTGCCTAGAGCATGCGGAACTTTGAAGTCACCTCTAGGGGCCGAACGCAGAGATCGGCGACCAGAGCAGGCCGAGGTTAAACTAAAGAGCTCGCGGAGATAGACAGGTGCTCTGACCACAACACAGTGCCAGACGATGGAGACCCTATAATGGATGCGCTGATGGACCGGGAGCCAGTGGAGGACATCACGCATAAATACAGAGATGTTGCCGAACCTTGGGACACCAAGAAATTAAACGAGCAGCCGCCCGCAAAACGCCTTCCAATGGATGCAAACGGACCTGTGGAGTTCTCCGTCTTCTTTCTCACATTTTATGACGCTCTGGATACATGTAGGCTAGGTCCCAGGTTACGCTGCTTGCCATATATTGGCGCTGCCTGCTGGGTCTCGCTCCTGCATACCTTATCGAGCTTTCTAGCCCCACCCTTAGTGTTCGAGGCTCGCGCTCCCTCCGTTCAGCTGAACAGGGTCTTCTTTCTGTCCCTTTTGCTCGTACCTCCACCAGGCAGAGCCGTGCTTTCTCTGTGATTGGCCCCTCGACCTGGAATGGCCTCCCTCTGACACTCCGCTCCCTTCCTAGAACCCCTTCTCAGTCATTCCTCTCTCAACTAAAAATGATCCTATTTGGCCGCGCTTGGGTTGGGAGCGCCTCTGAGTAGTTCCCTTGAAGAGGCGCTATACAAGTTCTAGTAATGAATGAATGAATATATGATGTCAGCGCTGTCTTTAGCTCGATGGACCATGACCTCCTCCTCAGTCGTCTCTCCATAGCTTTTGGGATTAGGACTTACCATTCCTCTGGATTACCTCTTATAGGCCTACATATATATCGGAGCGCCCTATTCTACCATTTCTCCCTCATCTCGCTCGCCCTAGCGTCCTGCTCCACTTGGTCTCCCCCAGGATTCTGTTTTTGGACCCTTCTCTACATCCTCTTTACAGTCTCTACTTACATCCTGTTATCTTATGAGTCATTCTTACGCTGATGAATGATGATGTTCAATCTTACACTCATTTCTCAGCGTCCCAATTAAGCTGCTTCTGCTGTCCGAACCACGTCTTGCCCCTCGGTCCGCAACTTAGGGGTCATCCTGGAATAAGAACTGTCTTTTACGGAGCACATTACGGCACCGAATCGTTCCTGTTATTATAAGCGCCAGCTGCGGGTTGTCACTCGCTCTCTTTCTCTCTTCTGCTGCCTCCACTCTGGTCCACGCCTTTATTCTTGTTTGATTGGACAGTTGGACTACTGCTCCTCGCGCTACTGTGGACTTCCACAGTGAACCCGCGGAACCGTGATTGACCTGAAGGAAGTAGGTTGGTGGAGTCCAATTAATTAAGCAGCTAACCAGTTATTCAATAATCGAAGAAATGAATAACTCTGTAGCTGCACCAACCGTAATGTGAGTTCTAATTTTAGAAACAAATTTCCCAAGTTGGAAAACTGGCGATGCAATAAATTTATTTATTAGAGTTACGTCAGGCTCTTCAGGCAACCTCTGTCTGAGCTTTATAGCTGAGTCATTTTCCGGTAACATGGTAAATTCACAAATTCAACAAGCAAAAAAAATTTTTTTTTTTAAATACAGTTTTTTTTCTTTGGAACAAATCTTGAATGTTTCTATTTCACAAATATATATTTGGTTTTGCACTAATATGTAAATGTAAAAAGTTTTTGGTAGAAAAAAAATAGCCCTACTAAAATATTTGTCCACTCCGTTACTGTATACATATGAGATCTGTTTTATACATTGTACAGCTTCTGTTGTGTATTTTGACATTCCAATATGTTTCTAGTATTAATATTTATAAAATAGAAATAAAAGAAATTAGAAAACTTATAATGATTTGATTCCATCACAGTTTCATTTATTTAGAAAAAGGTCCACTCCGTTATGGAAATAAAAGCATTTAATGTTAAGTTGAATAAATATTTTTGCCCAAACAACTGAAAAGAAATCACTTGAGCCAATCATTCCCAGTGATCGAATAGACAGAAAACACTAAAATATTTATGGTATTGTCTTAAAAATCTGCTCACAGCATCAAAATACCACACCATTTAGCCTATAATAATTCCACTCCGTTACTATCTTTCGAGTGTCGAACACAATTTTTCCACTCCGTTACATAGCTGTCCCATGCGTTACCAAATAAATGTTAACGGAGTGGACAGGTAACGGAGTAGACAATTTGGGTTGCAGCACGGTAAATACCATATTATCGCTCACGCGTCCACATCGATCGTTGGTAAAATCATTATTTTGCTTATATGCGTTATATTACAAACATTATTGGAATTAGATTAATTTATAATCATGGCAAAAATGCAGTAACGGAGTGGCCGTATAATAAAAAACACATCTGGTACGAAATAAATGAAAATTCGTATGACATTTGTCGGACCATTTATATCGTTGGTGAAGATATAAATAGTTTACATAGATTACATAGAAGAGATGAGTCTAGTTGCGCGACCACAAAATTGAATGGTTCTGAGATAGAAGATTAATTTTTTACATGGTAACGGAGTATACATAATTCCTGGGGACAAGTTTTAAAAATTTTCCTTTAATTATGCTGAAGATCCGGTTCACCAAGTTGTATTTTAAAACATACACAAATATATAATACATAAGAAACACGTGAATTTTTTGGCTCAATACAAATCATTTCGAAATTGTAGACTAAAGCAATAAGTACTAGAGCCTAGGGACAGTAACGGAGTGGAACATTTTAAATTGAAAATAAATTTTAATAAATTAGGTTATTGCTTTAAATTACTTTCAAATATCTGAAATTGTTGACTGATCAAATACATTTTAATATCAACACTTAGCATAATCAGACTAGGTATAGGTTTTCGAGAAATGACCGGGAACAGCTGAATTCTGAATTTACCATGTTACCGGAAAATGACTCAGCTACATCTAGACGTAGGCCTACATACAGCATAGTAGGCCTACTACTGCAGCGCTTCCCAAACTTTTCAGTGTCATGGACCGGCAGGAATTTGCCCACTACAGGAGGACCGGTGCCAAATTTGTTAATTATTTATCTGTTTTCGTTCACCTAAACTCCTCAAAAATGTATTGAAATTGATTTAAATGCATGTTTAGCCAAATCTATGACTCTACTGCCCTTTGAATGCTAGCCTTATAAGTTTTTTTGTTATGACTTTACAAAATATAATAGCCATAGCCATTTCTTGATTCCGAAACAATTTTACCAGCTTCTTGACTCACTTTATGGACCGGCAATTGAGGGCTCGCAGACCGGCACCGCGCCGCGGACCACCACTTTGGGAAGCGCTGCACTACTGTATTTCAATATGGCCCTTTTAGTCTTTTAACTCGCTTTTTTACACATGATCATAGTGGCTATGCACTGTATTTATTTACCAATGAACTTGCAGTTCTGATTGGACTTAAACACAGTTTATGCGAGCTAGCATAGCGCTATTGAGGTACATAACAGTCACTATATTTGTATGTCTAGGTACATGCTCATATAAGAGCATTTTATGAAGTGGATTGTGGATTCTGAGAACGGTCATTAGAACGAGCAAGAATGGAACTATGTCATCTCCATGTTGGGGATATTAATCTGATCGTGTATTAGGTGGTCTAGATATTTCCCAGTTTTTGTATTTTGTTCATGTTATTTTGTGTTGCTTATTTGATCTTCAGATATTGATGAATGTGCAATTAGAACTCACAGTTGCAGCCAATTTTGTAATAACACTGAAGGCAGTTACACTTGTTCCTGTCCATCGGGATATGAATTGGAGGGACGTTTTAACTGCAGAGGTATATTCAAATAATTTGTAATGGTTGAGTGTTGTGGTAATATACATCGTAATATACAGTTGTGTTGTGGTAATATACATATAATATACATTGCAGGATATGTTGTTTTAGGACTGAAGCTGCTGTTATCTTAGCAATTACTCAGGTTAATGTTATTTCCTGATTTTATGCTATCTATTTCTTATTTATCTGATTTCAGATATTGATGAATGTGCTAGACGAAGAACTCACAATTGTAGCCACAATTGTAGTAACTCTGAAGGCAGTTACAGCTGTTCATGTCGGGCAGGATACGAATTGGATGGGCTCTTTGACTGTAAAGGTAAATATATTGGGTCTTAAAATATTTGTTATGGATGATTGCTGTCATAATGCACAACATTTTGTTTAAGAGATTAATTTCTTTTCATCTGAAATATTAACATTATGTAACTTTACTATTAGCAATTAATTTCTTCAAGATTTTGAACCATGATTTTCCAGGTGACAGTCATCCAAGCATAGGCTCTGACATCACCAGGCACTAATGAAGATCAAATCAAGTACGATAATAAAGAAACTGCAAAATCAAAATAAAGCTGCGTATTGGGCAATTTGAACTTCTATCGATCTGTGACGCAAATGGTGAAGTATGTGCAGATAATGCATGAATTGAGGAATGGTGGAAGAACACTTTGAACAAGTACTGAATGTCAGTGTACTTAAAAATGACCTAACACATGCTAGTAAGTGTCGGAAGTATAGATGCCAAACTTTTTATGAGAAGAGGTAAGACTTGCTATCAAGAAAATAAAGGAGATGAAACACTGTATGGATGGAATCAATATAAAACTACTTCCTGAGGTGATTGTCACATTAAAAGAGTTCAAAACACCTTGGCTAATGCTATCACTAAAACTTCAAAGTGTGAGCATATACCAATACTTAAATCTCTGCATTGGCTGCCCATAGACTGGGCTCATTGTATACAAAACCCTGCATTTCAGTCAATGTTGTTATCTTCAGTCATTGGAGACTCCAAAGATCTGTCTGTACTTGACCATGTCTTTGGACTTTCTCAGTGCTATGAATATTCCGTGGACAAGGACGGCTATCAGTAGGTTCTTCTTTTCCCTGTTGTTGGTTCTAGACTCTGGAACTCTCTTCTCGCAAAATTTTGCTCTACAAAGGTTGTTCTGGCCTTCAGATCTCAACTAAAAACTTGTCTTTTCTAATTTCCTCTGTAGGCTGTTCCCATGTCTTTTCAAACTCCCTTCTTGGCTTAACCAGGCTTATGACTGAACTCGCCGTGGAATAATGGCACTCAGCGTAACAATACTATGGAGGAATTAAAGGGGTTATGAAGGAACTTTGATTCACTGATAACATTAGCCTCCTCACTAAGTATGGAATGGAACTAAAAATAATTTGTGACAAATTTAGACAAAACTAGTAAAAGATTCAAATAACTGATTAATGCATCTAATAAAACTAAAATTGTGGCTAATGAAAGAGAAAAGAGATACCAACAACTATCAGAAAAAACCTACTAAACAGGTAGATTAGTTCTTCAGTCTAGGAGGTTCAATTACTGCAGATGGTAAGAGTGAAAGGAACTGCAACAGATTTGATATCTGAACAAGAAAAGTTATTATTTATATGCACTCATTGCTGCAAAATAGATAGAATCAAGATGTCCTGATCATCATGATATCGTGCTTTCTGTAATAATTATACCATTTTGTGTTGCTTTTTTAATTTCAGATATCGATGAATGTGCAAGAAGAACTCACAGGTGCAACCAATCTTGTAGTAATACTGAAGGCAATTACATTTGTTCTTGTCCATCAGGATATGAATTGGAAGGGCGCTTTGATTGCAAAGGTGAATGTATACTTTGGTTCAAATTATTTTGCAATGTCATAATGTGAATCAAACAGTGCACAATGTATTGTTTTGCGAATTAATATGTTTTTATCAAGAATTTATTTTAGCACTTTCTGAGGGATAATATGACAGTAAAAGAGCAATTGAAGATTTAAATTGGGATTGTCAAAATGCATTTGTGATAATGATTCATGCCTGAGAAAGTTCTTGGAAAGTCAGAAAGGCTAACAATTAATTTGATTATTGCATGAGATTGGGATGGAAGTGCTGAGTAATTTGATGAAAATTACATATTTTGATCGCAAAGTTTAAGAGAAAATTCTAAGGAGCAGTCAAAACAAAGCACTGCATTGTATTGTATTGTATTTTTTAATTTATATAGCGCCACTCACAGCAGTGGCCATTCAGTAGCGCTCCCAGTGCAAAAACCCCTAGACAAGAAGAAGGTTTTGAGGAGAGAGAAGGCTGTAGGAAAAGACCCAGAAAGAATGGTAACACGTAGAAAGGAGGGAAGGGGATTCCATAGAGAAATAGTGGCAAAAGATCTACACAAGAATGAAGCTAATAAAAGCATTTATCATTTTGATACATTGAAATGTGTAAATTTTATAAAGCATATTTTCTGGATATATGAAACAAAGGGTCTAGTTGATTCTAATATCACTAGTGGTGTTGGTGGGGTTGGTAGTGGTGGGGGCAGTGGTGGTGATGAAAATGATAAATTGAGTCTACTGAAGAGTTTTATTATTTATTGCAAAGTTCTCGGAAAAGGTTAATGAAAATATTTGGAGTGTGATGGTGGAGCTGTTTTCGTCTTAATGCCTTGTCCAACTCTTGCAAACTGCTGTGCAGAAGTGCTAAAGTGATATCACAACAGGATGATAGTTGTTGAAAAGTAAAATAGTTCCATAAAATGTTTTGATCAAGTTATACCTTTGAGATGCTCATGATATAGAACTATATGAATACCCAAAATATATAGACCAACTGGTTTATTTTGTCATGAGCAATTTATTTCACTGACTTAGAAGCATAACTGAATAATATATGAGCATATTCTAATTGTTCAATGAATAATTTGATCATTTAAATACTCTTAGATTTAGACCTGAAGTAAAGAGACATTGCCTTTTAGGCTGACGTAGACAAGCCGAACCTGGCAGTGAACCTGCTGATGCTTAATGTTGTGGCTATTCATAGAACTTCATGCATTGACATAACTTGTACTCTGTGTACAGAGCAAACCAGGCTGAGGTAGATTCTGGCACTTTAGGATTGTTTTAGTTCACCACACTGTTCATGTGATCATGATCATACAGGCCTTTGGAAACTTATAATAAGTTTGTGTACAAAATATTTGTAGATATAAATGAATGTGATACGAAAACATCAGGATGTGAGCAGATATGTAACAACACTGTTGGAAATTACACTTGTGGATGCATTCATGGTTTCAGGCTAAGTACTACCGACAGGTTGAAGTGTGATGGTAAGAATCGCTTAACTTGTAGGGCTGTAGGCATATAGAAAAACGAACTGAATTGGTGCAAAACGAAATGAAGGGTGATTTGTAATTTAGTATAATTAGTCATATTTATATAGCTACCGGTACTCTTCAATAGAGATTCATTGGTGGCTGACAACCCAAACCAAACTCAAAGAAAATTGTTTTGAAGTGATCATGGAACAGAGGTAAAGAAAGGCATAGAAGCTTGTGTCAGAGGTTTCTAGCAACTTATTCCACTCCCAAAGTGTGATTGCAGGCAGGACCAATCCTGGACCATGTTAGGGCTATCCAAGCCTTGATTTGACCAGAGTTGAGCTGCTACACCAAAAGAAGAAAGGATCAGGCTTAAATTGTGGTATGGAGAAAATAGAGTAAGAGCCATCAGATGGAACCTTTTGGGAGACCCAGTGAGACCAGGAATTAGACAATCCATGTGGAATCAAAAACCATGATAGCATTGACATAAGTCTATCAAACTTGTCTTCCAACACTGTTTACCATAACAATGTTATGTGAAAAGCAATTCAGCCTTGTAAAGCTTTGCAAACTGCATATGTAATGTAGTGTAAATCATCGAAATGTTTGTATAATACAAAGCCTGCATTGGGGAACAGACTTATTTACCAGCACATAATGAAATTAAAGCTGGAGACAGCTAAGTTTTTGGTCAGTTTCTATGCCAGATCAAAATGGGATGGAAAGCTGGAAAATGTTTGTGGTGTCATCGATAGGATAGTGAGAGACAGGAGTGTGAGAGATTCAGGATAGATGAAGATTTTGAGAGTATGATAGCTGGATAACTAGAAGAGTCACCAATGGCGGACCTACGTACACACGTAGAGCCCAGTCAATGGATTCCTGTCCACAGTTGACAATTGGGATGGATAATCTGGTGATTTGAAGCATAGTACCTTGATGAGCTAGTAGTCATTTAATTTCTTGTCATAGTACCATGTATCTGTGTGTGTACAAGCGCGCACACACACATATATATATATATTGTGTATATATATATATATATATTTATATATAAATAATGTTTCAGACATTGATGAATGTGCTGAAAAAAGTTCCAACTGTGCGCACAACTGCACAAACACGATTGGACGTTACAACTGTAGCTGCAGAACAGGATATGAACTACACAGCGATGGTTACACATGCAAAGGTATCAGTAAAACTTATTTAGAATTTAACTTCTTAGACCTTCAGAAACTGTTTCTCTGATTGTGGTGTTTGCATTTCATTTTGATGATGCATAGTTGAAGTAAGCGGAAATTAGCATCAAAGGTGTATGTTACAGCCACAGCTGTGTACTGTTGTCAGTAGATTTGGAATTTAGAGTAAAGTAGGTACTGGTACTATTCCAAGGCTTATGACTGTAGTGGATGTGGAATTTGGACTTAAGCTTGGGTGTTTTTATTCAAGCTTTGAAATTTATTATTTTTAATGAGGCTTAAAGTTCATTGAGCTGTAGGGTTTGGTGGCTTTTCATCTGTTGATGTAGAGTATCAATTGAGGTATGATAAGAATGACAATTCATTCATTAATTCATTCATGAATTACAAAGATTTATATAGCACTCCTTCAAGGCTACTACTCAGGAGCGTTCCCGACTCCAGCACGGCCGAAGGACAATTTTGAGGTGAGCACAAAAAGAGTCAGATTGGACCCTGGGGGCAAGTGCAGCACTAAAGGGAGCCCGTTTCAGAGCGCGGGGCCAACAACTGAGAAGGCGCGATTCTGCTTAGTAGTTGTGCGGGCAAAAAGGAGGATGAGCACACCCCGCTCAATACAGCGGAGAAGTCGACGACTTGGTGCACTCAAGGTAGGGCAGCAGAGGTCATGAAGATAGGCAGGGGCGAGGCCCAGCAAGGACCGCCAGAACAAAGCAATTATCTGGTATGAGATCCGCTGTTGGAGGGGGAGCCAGTGGAGCACATACAGCATATAGATGGAGTTCTGGCCAAATCTGGGTATGCTTCCACAAAGGTATATGGCAGAACACAGGACCCGGTCCGGGCAACCCAACCGCCCAGCTGGGAGGCCAACATAGAGTGAGCAGCAGTACTGTAGTCAGGCTGTGATGAAAGAGTGTATGAGGGTGGTCAATAGTCAGTAGAGACAAGGATACAATACAGAAGTTGTACAAATCACTGGTTAAGCCACAGTTAGAATACTGCATCCAGGTGTGGAATCCATACCTGAAACATGACAGTGAACAACTAGAGAAAGTGAAGAGCTGTAAAAATGAGTTGGGGTTACAAGGAGTTGAGCTACGAAGAAAGGTTGAAAAGATGTGGACTAAACAACATTCGAGACAAGGAGATGCAGAGGAGTCCTAACTGAAGCCTACAAGATTATCATTGGAAAGGAGTCAGTGCAGTGTCAGTGTGAGAGGTATTTTTAATTAGCACCAAACAAGGCGACTTGAGGACATAGCAACTTTAGGGCAGAAATTCTTCAGTACAAGCTAGAGTTGTAGACTTGTGGAATGATTTGGATGATAGTACTTTCTCAGTGGACACTATCACAACGTTTAAGAGGCATCTAGGAAAGATTGGCTATTACAGCTTTATTTGCAATGGTTTGAACACAGACTACACAACTTCTGAAACACCAAAACCCTTGTTATGTTGTGTTATATTATTATTTTAATAATGTTGCATAAGCAAGATTATTTGTGTGAGTAAGGAAATTTTTGTGACTTGATTAAGATTTAATCAGTCAGCGGCAAGTGTTATTCATGTATTGTGCTCACAATATATAAAGGGACATACATTGAGAAACACTATTTTTGCTGTTATATTAGTTAGTCTCTAATAAGTGTAAGATTGACAGCATCAAAACTCCAATATATCAAGGGTAAATAGCCATGTGTAGTAGAAGTCTTAAGCTGTTTTTTTTAAATGTTGATGGTGTTATGCACATTCATTCAATTATGCAAAATAGCAGCAAATAATGTGAAGAATCATTTCATGAAACTGAAGAAGTAATGTTACTGAATCTTTTTGTGCTAGACATTGATGAATGTGAGAGGAAGATATCTAGTTGTGAGCAGAAATGTTCAAACATCAATGGCAGTTACCTGTGTGGATGCAACAATGGTTTCAGGCTTAACACCACCAATAGATTCAAATGTGACGGTAAGAATCACTTATTCTGTAATCATAGATGTTTTTGAAAACATGATGACATTTTTTTATTGAATATGTTCATAAATTGCATCTGTTTGTGCATGTTATATGTTACATGGATTTGGTCCAGAGACTGTTCTATTTTAAATTATTTTTATGGGCTTTGATTTCAAAGGCATTCTTTAAGAGATTAAATGAAATCATGTTGATTGTAAGTGATTGTTATTATATTGTCACGTTCAAATGTCTTATTGCATTTCATTATGTTTCACTGCAGTGTTTTGAAAATCTTGTTCTAGAACTTTTTAATTTATTTTTGTTGAATTTTTTTTAATGTTTTGCTACAGGAAAAGTATGGTAAAGGACGGATATTTTAACATTTGACATAATTTAGTTAAACTTAGAACGTGATTGCAATTCTGCAGTGGTGATAATTGAGAGATATATTGCTGTGATTTGAATTTGGACATTTGTGTTTGATAATCTTGTAATCTATGTAAAGTTCGCTTGCAGCAGTTATGATAGTGGTCGAAGCAGGCAACGGTATTGTTGCATCTATTTACTGAAGTGCATACATTGTTAACAACAATCAGTGTTTCGTAATTTGACAGTAATGGTAAATTATATTGCCCACTGGAAAAAGTTTAAAACTAACAAAGGAATTTTATTTAATGTCAGTTTGTAATGCATTATATTCCGAATTACTTTTACATATTCGTTTTATATTTCATTTAGCATGCATTTTTGGATAACGGTACATATGCATACACATGCAAATATGCAGACTGTGTTACCATCTGATGGCTGACAAGCCATGCCACAGACTCTGTTGCTTTAAACATTTTGTCAAATAATCAGAGTTATATTATACATACATATATTATATATTATTACTGATGTCTTCCAAGCCCTCGACCAAGGTCATGTTACTTTGCTCGCCTTGTATGACATCAGCGCAGCATTCGACACAGCAGACCATTCCATCCTCCTTAGCCGGCTATTTAATTCTTTTGGCATCACGGACAGGGCTCTCCTATGGTTCCAATCTTTTCTTACTGATAGGACTATATCCGTGGTCTTTGGTTCAAACCGCACTCCTTGGGTCAATGTCCCCTATGGTCTTCCTCAAGGCTCTGTTCTTGCTCCTCTACTATTTGTTCTGTACACCTCAGACCTTGGAGGTATTTTCCAACTGTTTGGAATCTCTTCCCATCAATTTGCTGACGATACCCAGGCCTTTTTACATGGCCCAGCATCTTCTGCTGTTCAAATGGTAGAGCGGTTGTTAGAGGCTTCCTCTGCCATAGATGAATGGCTCTCTTCTAATCGCCTGCGGCTGAATCCTGACAAGACACAATTCATATGGCTTGGTGGCCGTCTTCAGCTCAATAAGATTGATACTGTTTCCCTTCATCTCAGATTTCCCCACATCCACTTCTCCTCTTCTGTTCGTGACCTGGGAATTGTCTTGGATCCTTCCCTTTCTTTTACTGACCAGGTCAACTCGGTTTCCAGATCTTGCTTCTACCATCTACGCCAACTACGTTCCATTCGCAGCTCTCTTTCGCTGCATGCCATTACTACTCTGATCCACGCCTTGATCTGCACTCGGGTCGACTTTGGGAACGCTGCATACATTGGACTCTCCGCCTCTAATACTCACAAACTCCAGTCTATTCTTAATGCAGCTGCTCGGCTTATAGGCGCCATTCCAAAGTTTGCTCATATCTCAAGCTATATTCGGGATACTCTTCACTGGCTTCCTATCCAACAGCGAGTAAACTTCAAAATCCTTTCCCTCATGCGTAACTGCCTTGTTGGGGTGGGCCCCATCCTACCTGAGGTCTTTTTGCACCTTTGTCTCCTTCTTACCTGCGAGGGCCTCTTTGCGATCTTCGACCCGTGGCCTTATGGTTGTCCCTCGCATGCGCTCTGCTACGGCCCACTCTAGGTGCTTTGCCCGTGTTGGCCCATCAGCTTGGAACTCTCTTCCCCAGTCTCTTCGTTTTGAGTTACTAGCCCTCTCTCCTTCTCAGTTCCGTAGACGTCTTAAGACTTTTTTTCAGGCACTGACGCAGATCAATAGCGCTGCTGATTTCTGAGCGGCGCTATATAAATGTTCGATTACAATTACAATTACAATTATATGCATACATGTATGCTTATAGAGATACATACATGTATGCTTCTATAGATACAGGCATACAGACAGATAATACAATACATACAAGTATCATTGAAGTATGCATACATATGCATATACATTTGTTCAATCCGTTTGCCTGCTTATCTGCTGTTCTACCCTTGTTTTGCCTTCTTTTTGTTCATCCGTTTTGTCAAATTGTCAATTCATGGTTTGTGAATTTTATGTAGGGTACTGGCAGATGTCCTGAGGCAACACTAGAACACTTATCTGCACTTAATGTGGGAAATGGCTCTATGTGTTGAATTTGTTCTCATCTGGAACAGCTAACTGAAACATATATTTATGTTGCAGCAGCAGAATATGGATGAATATAATTTTTCCATGTAATTCATTTTAGACATTGATGAATGCAAAGAAGGTTCTTCGAAGTGTAGCCAAAACTGTACTAACACGGTTGGAAATTACAGCTGTAGCTGCAACACAGGATATGAACTGGACAACAATCGCCATAGATGCAATGGTAATACTTTATTGCTGTTTAGATACTGTCAGATTTTGACTGGAAACAATAAATAACCATTCAATTATTGTCACTGAAGAGCTAACAAAATAATGATAGTGTGTATTGAGAATTACCTATGTGAGACGTCAAGCATAACTGAACATTAGTATTATTTTCACTGGATGAATGGATGAGTGTTGCATGAAGTCTTTTTCCATGGAGGATGCACTTCTGTGTGTTTGTCTTATAGTATTCATGGTATGACCAGGTGACCATGTGCACCAGTCATTGGCTAGATGGATATAGGGATGCACAATTATTTTGAATAATTTAGCAACCCCATAAGAATGAGTTACTGTCTCTATTGTCTTTCTTGCATATTGTGAAACAGATTAGTACATTTCTTATACTGGGCACGGTGAAATTTAAAAAAACTCCAAGAAACCTGGACTGAGTTGTTAAAGTTTCATAAAATTTTTATAAATATTTATTGTCATTATTATTGCAAAATTGTGTAATGGTTAGGGGCGAGCCGCGAGTGCAACAGGGAAGAATGTTTGACAAGGAAGCCAAAGATGTGGGATTTTTAAAGATAGTTATTTCTGGTATGTTGGTATGTAATGTACCTATGTAATGCAATATAGCAAACCATGGCTCATTTGAAGCGCATCCCAAAACATATAGCTGGTGATATAGCTATCTACCATAACTGCAACTTAAAGTAGACAGAAAATGTATGTTTAGCTGAATAATTTAAAATGGGGCATTTAATCGAAGGTTTTGGTGTACGGTGTACCAGTTGTTGATGCCTTGTGTGTTAGACACTGACTCAATACAAGTGAATAATTAATAATAATAATAATAAATTGTATAATACTGGCATGTCATGGCAAAATACTCATTATTTCTAATATGTGAACTGAATGCTGCTGTTGATGTTACCTATGAACAGATATTGACGAGTGCTCCAGGAGTACTTCCAACTGCAGCCACAAATGTAAAAACAATGCAGGAAGTTATCAATGTGAATGCAACATTGGTTTTGAACTTCATTATGATAAACATCAGTGTGAAGGTAAATTTTATCTGTTCTGTTATTCTTTCTTGATTTTATTTTTCCACCACATATATAAAAAGTTGACTGTTTCATGGACAATATGATTTCAACTAAATGTAATAGTAGTAATCAGGGATCCTTCTTGTGCATGCTGAAGTAATGTGAGGCAACATCCTGTATTACAGGATAAGGCGTGGTAGTATAATTTATTGTAATGTAGAGTTATCATTCATTAAGCATGTCACTGGCATGTGCCGAAGATTAAGGATCATTTGGAATATTTAGGAAATGCACTACATGGAATAGTGGTTAACATGCTAGACTATACACCCAAAGGTTAATGATTCAAATTCTGACCAGATAGAAAGATATTTCACACTTTTTGAGATACACAGTGCCCCCTGCCAACATCAACTATAAAATGAGTAAATTGTTATTGGCAGAATACGTCATGAGGAAGGTACTGGAGGATATGTTGTGAAATGACTAATATGTATACTTTATAGCAATGGCTGACAGTTTATTAGGAAATGAACTTTCTAGTGTTTGTAATACATGGAGACATTACTTTTATTAGAAATGAACTTTCTAATGTTTCTAATAAATGGAGATTTATTTAAAGACATTTTTGTAAGAAGACAATTCAACAAGAGTATTCATGGTTTTGTCAAATATTATGCTACATTGAAAATCTACCAAAACTGAATAAAACTGCGTTTTGTTTACAAAAATTATACAATATTTTAATTGTTCTGGACTTAGACATTGACGAATGCGATCGTACAACATCCAACTGCAATCAGAATTGCAGCAACACTTATGGATGGTATAATTGTTCCTGCTACACTGGTTATCGACTTGAAAATGCATTCAACTGCATTGGTAATTATTATTCTCTTGATTTTATCATCAGATTTATATTTATATGTATTGCGTATTGAGTTTGTGCTAGGTGTATTTTTGGCTAATTTAGATTAATGAAGAACTGACGACTTGTTTCAGGAGGCAGTTTGCATGTTGGGTGAATTTTGTCTGTATACATTGCAAGAATATACAACACTAGAAGGCTTTACCTTGTTCTCTTTGTTATTGTTTATTGATTTTGTTTAAATTGTCTCTTGAGTTTGAATCGAATACATGACCAATTATTAGTTTCAGTTACAATTACACAGACTGGAATGTAAATAATAGCAAGGAAAAATGACAACCAACTTTTTAAAGTAAGACATACACAAACTTGCAAACTTGCTATTGATGCAACAGACGATTTATGCCGAGAAGTTGCTGCAGCTCAGCTATCATCTCCATTATTAAATGAGATGAACAATAATAATTAGTAATGTATACATCAGACAGCACTCAAAATACACTTAGTTGATACAGTAATATATGACCATTTTGTATTATTAATATTGGTCAATCAAAAATGCATTTAAGGAACATAATACACGAATATTTTTGGTTATGGCTATGGTTATAGGGATTTATAGAGTTTCATAAGTTTGGGCCTTTGATTGACTCTAACTGAAAAATGTCCGACCTTAGTCCTACAGACCTCAGATCAGTACTTTTGTTTGAAGCAAGTGTTGTAATCATGCAGTGCAGCATTTTCAGTAAAGTAAAATATAAACAATGAAGGAAGGATACCCAGATGATGTTGCAACATTAAGAGAGTCAGCTCTAGATTCTATAGTTTTCATAAATTGATAATAGTCCGAGGGACTTAAAGAGACTCGAGCTTCCAGTACGGTAAGATTTCCCTAGTTGTGAAATTACATTTACTAGCACAGTTGAATTTCTTTTCATCATAGCACATCTTGAAATAAAGCACACTGAATTTCTTTGCATCATAGCACATCTTGAAATAGAGGCACACATTTCTTGGCCATTCAACTAATTAATAGGGTGGAGTGTTAAAACGAAAATTAGAAATTCGAAAAGTAATAGCGACCAAAAGTTGCCTGATGGCACGGGGTCAAAGTTACGAAAAATAGCGCTTTTTCGAGAAAATTGCAGGTTTTGTTGAAAAATATTCTAATTGAAAACCAATTAACTGTCATTCAATATACCTTTGAATTGGATGAATGGCCTTCATCAAGATTCATTTTTGTCGCTACTTAATATTATTCAGAAAGAGGGATTGTGTTTGTTACATGTTTAATGGACATTTACTTGCATGGACTGTTGCTTAGATGTTAATGAATGTGTTGTTAACAATGGAAGATGTCAGCACTACTGCGACAACACAGCAGGCGGCTTTATCTGTTCATGTCAGCCAGGCTATAAGATGGCAGAAATAACTGGAGAAAAGTATAACTGCACTGGTATGACTAACTTATTCTTGTTCTTATTATAGCTCTTTCATATTAGTGATACCCTAACCCACATTTATCCTGGATCTCTACAAAATGATTATTTTAATGCTAGCAAAACTTCATCTTTCCTACCAAGGATTAGCGTAACTACATTCCGAGAGTCTTGTTCAAAGATGTATATTAATTGTCTCATAATCTCTTGTAATTATCTTCAGTAACTAACTCAAGTGCGGCTCTACAGTTAATTTCTGTTACTTGTAACCAGTTGCGTTCATGACCTGGATTTATTGAATTAAGCGAATATTGATTATTTAAAATAGTATGTTTAGCTGTGTCAACCTTTGCTGAGGTCACTTTACATAACTTTACATAACATCACATAACTTTAACTGGCTGTCATAATGCAGCTTATACTAAGCCCTATAGTAATGAGTTATGCAAGTTACCAGTAAGCTATCAATTGATTTGATAATTTATTTCACTACAATTATAATAAAAATGGCTTTCCTACTCTATATTATACAGTAGGATAGCCATTTTCATCAACCACCTACGAAGTTGTGTTGTAGTAGTAGGAACAATCTGACAGTTCCTGACTATGAGTTTAAATCAATTGCGGATATGCAATTGGTTGAATAAAGAATATACTTACTTACTTATTCACTTACTTGTTGATTCAGACCTTAATACTGGTGCAAACATAGCTGATGTATTATTTTATTATTTCTTGGGGCTGTTTGTTCGTGAGCTAACTATGTTAATAATCACTGCATTGTTAGTCTACTGATCCAGTACAAGTTTGTCCACAAAATGCTATGTATTTTTATCCCTCGATCCCCTTGTTCTCATTTGGTATTGTATTGTATTGTATTTTCGTTTATTCAAAATTGGCTGTCATAACGTAGCCAGGGAGGTGTTACCAGAGGCAGACCTACACTTTTTGGGCCCTGAAGCTTGAACTATTATGGGGGCCCCTTTGCAACTGGTTGCAGGACATAATCCCCTGGACATAATCCCCCGATTTTGCATAGGATTTAAATCCCGGACATAATCCCTTCTGTGCAATTTGCCTGTTTCTGTATTTAATTGATAAACCTTGATTGTCCAGTTTTTGTTCGTTGTGTCAGCTCATTAATGTCATTAAGGTATAGACTTAAGGCTTGTTAATATCATTCATGTCTAAATTTAAGACTTGTTATTGTCATTAAGTTGCAAGATAGAACTTATTAATGTCGTTTGGGTCTTAACTTAAGGCTCGTTAATGTCGTTCACTTCTAAAATTAAATTTACAATTAACAAATGGTCGGCGAGATGGAACGATCGGCGAGATAGAACAAAATCCATCGAGGATATGCTGCGCGAACTTGCCAACTTGGACACATTTTAAAATGTTGTGCCCAAAATGGGCACTACAGCTGTGAGACACATTTGATGTACTTTTAGGCTAATTGCTACTTTACCGTTGCTTCCAACAATTTTGGACAAATTTGTGCCAACTAGTATAATAAACTGAAAAATTTCTTATAGGCCTAGATGTTATTGGATATAATGTAAACGTTTATCCATCTTGCTTGGCCGAGGTTGAGGTGGTTATATCCTAGTCTGGGGGATTATGCTCTAGCCTGGGGGATTATGTCCGGTGATTATGACCGGAGGGATTATGTCCGGAGATTATTTCCAGAGGATTACAGTATGTCCGTGTACCTTTGCAACTGCTAGACACTTATGAGAATATATTACGTCATACATTTTACAAAATACTCTGCTTTTTCTAGCAACATATTCACGTACAGTTTCGTCAAATGAGAGCTTCCTTGCAATGTCATTATCTCTATACAAAATGCATAAAAAATTCACGTGCTCTTCAGTCATGGTACTGATGGTAGTCCAAGATTTGTTCTTTATAGGGGATAGCTTTGAAAAATTCCTTTCTGCTATACAGCACGTGATAGGCATTTTCCAGTACAGCTTAAGCTTAATAAGCTCGGTAGTAAATTTGAGGCACACTTGAATTAGGTGTTGCTCATAAATAAGCTGAAGAACTTCTGCACATTGAATTTTAGATGGCGTGTTTTCTTCTGTGTTCTGTGATTTCCTAAGATGCTAATATTTGTTGACTTGATGACACTCGTTTACTGCTTTGTTTTTTATATCATCTTTGTAATACAAATCAATATCATCAGTTTAATACTGTCTATGGGACCCTCAGACCCTGGGCCCTGAAGCTTCAGCTTCATTAGTTTCATAGTAGACCTGCCTCAGGTGCTACTTTCTCCATCCCCATTGTGAATGTCTGCACTCCAGCTCTAACTACATTTGCTACAGGGTGTGGCCCTTTTGCTTGACAGCTGCCTTGTCAAGCAAAGGGCTCAATATGAAAATTATATTCAGAATATATAACAGTCCCTGCATCCAGCCTCATTATTATGACTTAAGCTGGAAGGAGGCATTTGACAAACATTTGAGCAAAAACCAAGAATTAGTACTAATACCTTCTAAGTCTTCTAAGCCTTCTAGTCTGCAAAGGTTCATTAGTCACTCTAAGCTTGCCTAGCTTGTTTAGAGTAACACAGGGAGGAGATCCGGTCGACACATCCTTGAATCGTAGACTCGGAACCGACCTGGGCTGATGAATCAAAGTCCTCCGTGCCCACCTTCATGTGGTGCAGACTGTTAGTATCCTCCCAAACTTTGGTAGGAGAACAAACGGGCACGGCAGGCAAAACCAGGGGAAGGCAATGGCAAACCACCCCTGTTAATATGCCAAGAAAACCGTATGGATAAAGTAAATTCAAATAACAAAGAAGTAGTCGCAGATGGTGAGCCTCCCAGGCCGAAGTGCGACTCAATAGAACAGAACTGAGAGATGCGACGGCGGACAGAAGAAAATGGAGGAACTTGATCATGACGGTCGCCAGGGTTCAACGAACTGACAGCACAAGGTAACACAAGGTAACACTTCTAAGTACCACTTTTAACGTGCCAAAGAGCCCAAACTTCAAGAGCGTATCCTATCTTATCGATAGGATACGCTCTTGAAGTTTAGGCTCTTTAGCACTCCGAAAGGGTGACCATCAAAAGGGCGACCACAAAAGGGCGCCGATTTTAAAGGCGACTGATCGAAAAAGCGCCGATCAAAAGGGCGATCGAACTAGAGGGCGACGATCAAAAGGGCGAACATCGAACGTTCGCGCTGTGTACGATCTTAGTGGTTCGGTTGATGAAATACGGTAGATCAAAGAGAAATAGGCAAACAGGCTTTTGTAGACCTATGTGTCATGTAGGCCTAATTTCTGAACTTTGACTTGCCAAGCGTATCAAAGTCGTGGTTGAAGATTACGGTAACAGAAGCAACCTGGATTACCTCAGAGGGATAGCTCATAACCTCACACTCAACGTATGAACCTGATAATAGGCATCGAAATTTTTTTAGATTGAACATTTATGCAGAGACTTATGCAGAGACTTTCGTTTCGTACTTTCGTTTACTATCATTAGTGTTTTTTAGATTGAACATTTATGCAGAGACTTATGCAGAGACTTTCGTTTCGTTTACTATCATTACTGTTTTTTAGATTGAACATTTAAGCAGAGACTTATGCAGAGATTTCGTTTCGTTTACTATCATTAGTGTTTTTTAGATTGAACATTTATGCAGAGACTTATGCAGAGACTTTGGTTTCGTTTACTATCATTAGTGTTTTTTTAGATTGAACATTTATGCAGAGACTTATGCAGAGACTTTCGTTTCGTTTACTATCATTGGTGTTTTGTAGATTGAACATTTATGCAGAGCCTTTTGCAGAGACTTTCGTTTCGTTTACTATCATTAGTGTTTAATTTACTCTAATAACTAACATTACAAATTCTGATTTTTTCATTTCGTTTATTCATAACTGACATTAACATTCACGATGGATATGGTGAGATTTCAGCCTATAGGTCGCCCTTTTGATGGTCGCCCTTTAGTTCGGTCGCCCTTTTGATCGGCGCTTTTTCCATCAGTCGCCTTTAAAATCGGCGCCCTTTTGTGGTCGCCCTTTTGATGGTCGCCCTTTCGGAGTCGCCCTATCGATAGTGAACCCTTCAAGAGGTACTGTAAAGATGCTATGAAAATGTTCAGTTCACTTACATTATATACAGTACATTTTGAGACCAAGAACATCAGAGGCCCTTCAATTTCCAGGACTTCCCCACTCATGGGCGTAGCCAGAACAAAATTTCGGGGCGGGGTTTAAGATTTGGGGGAGGGGTTTCACTGGAAATGGTCGCAAAAGTTCAGGTTTTTTGGGTATTTCGCTTGTAAAAGCACATAAAACAATTTCGAAAACTTATTAAGGGGGTTTGAACCCGTAACCCCCCCTAAAAACGCCCAGTCCCCACTAGTTCTAGTCTGAGCTGACAAATCCATTGCATTCTACCATTGTAATATTTTGCATTTTATATTTGCTTTGAAGTGAGTCGTTTGTAGTCAGTGACAGCAGAGGTCGGTTTAAATGCCTTGTTTCTGTCTGGGTTTTTTTTCTAGACATTGACGAATGTGCCATAGGAACAACTGGCTGTGAACACAAATGTAATAACACAGTTGGTGGATACAACTGCAGCTGTTATTCTGGGTTTCAGCTCGGTAGCGACCTTAAAAGATGCAGTGGTAAAACTTCTTTTGGTTTTTTATGCTTATCCGTTTGTCCGTTGTTTGTTCAGAGTTTTATTACAGTTTGGCAACAGCCACACACCATCATCATCACCAAGACTCTTTCCTAGAGGCTAGTGCTGACTTGTCCACTAGTTTTTGGATCAACACCATTGTAGTATGATTGTATGTATGTATGTGATATATATATATATATATATATATATGTGGCTATTTATTTAGCACATTTTAAGAACTTATGAATACTCTATAATCTGACTGTCATATCTAAAAACGTACAAGTTGTCATCAGTTGAAAATATCTCTTGAGCACTTTTCTCGGAGAATGGCAGATGCGCGTTTCTATACATGTGTAACATTGCTTTGTTACACATGTTATGCCCGAATCTTGTGGGGTTGTCGACTGGTGACAGACACAAAGACTATGTTTTTAGAGATGCTTTATTCGCCCAAATGAAAATTACCGTATATTCAAAATATATATTATATAATGGTCCTCCATTCAGTCTCATTATTGCTACTGCAGCTGCAAAGAGGCATTGGACAAGAATTTAAAGCCGAGAATTAGTATTAATACCTTCTAAGCTAAAGACTGTACCCCTTATAAGGTGCAAAGAGCAGCAACTTCAAGAGGTACTTAACGATGCTATGTAAATGTTTAGCTAAATTACATTACATACAACAGAGCCTACATATTAAGGGCCAAGGCCATCAGAGGCTCCTCAATGTGAAGGACTTAACTTCATACTTTGTTCCAGTCTGAGCTCAAAAAAAGCCATTGCGTTCTACCTTTGTAATGTTTTGCTTTTTACATTTGTTTTGATGTCAATTGTTTGCAGTCAGTGATAGCAGATGTTAGTTTAAAGGTCTTGTTTCTGTCTTGTTTTCCTAGACGTTGACGAATGTGCTGAATGGATATCTGGCTGTGATCATGAGTGTAGGAACACAGTTGGTGGATACAATTGCAGCTGTTATTCTGGGTTTCAGCTCAGTAGCGACCTTAAAAGATGCAGTGGTAAAACTTCTTTTGGTTTTTTAGGCTTATCCGTTTGTTTGTTGTTTGTTCAGAGTTTTATTACAGTTTGGCAACAGCCACACACCATCATCATCATCATCATCATCATCATCATCATCATCATCATCATCATCAAGACTGTTCTCAAGTGCTGACTTGTTAATCAATTTTTGGATCAATATGCATTGTAGTAGTATAATGTTTGTATGTATGCATGTGGTATATATACATATGTATATATAAATATATATATATATATGTCTATTTATATAGCACATTTCAAGAACCGTACAAACACACTAAAATCTGTCTGGCTGTCAGATTTAAAATAGGTGCAAGTTATCATGAACGTAGAGGCTTCCTCGTGCCTACTGCCCCCCCCCAGTGCATCTGATCTGGCTTTGGCCGCAGATGTTGGCCTGCTTTGTGCCATCTGCATTGTGCCACGCCATGTCCTTTGAGGAATTTTTCCTCCCCCACAACAAAACAAATATGACTTATGTCCAAGGACGCGTAACTTCACCCTCCCAATTAAGGATGCCCGGAACTATTTTCCACGTGTCTTATATAAAAATGTATAATATTATTTTTATAGCGAGACTTTTTCTTGTTAACTAATATTATTAGTTAACAAGAAAATTCCCATAATATCTAATTGTAACTCAGCTCCTAATTATAATTCACCTGTGTAACTTGTAACTAGTTGCATCTGTGACAACTGGATTTGTTGTATGGGGCCGATTTGACGGGGGCCGATTTGACGGGGGCCAATTTGACGGGGGCCGATATGACGGGGGTCGATATGACGGGGGCCGTTATGACGGAGGCCGAAATGACGGGGCTGTTTTGTCGAGGCCATTTTGACGAGGGCCGTTTTGTCGGGGCCGTTTTGTCGGGGCCAATTTGTCGGGGCCGTTTTGTCGGGGCCGATTTGTCCTGGGCCGTTCTGACGGGGTACCGTAAATTGTAATCTATACATTCAATTGTGTTATAAGTTTGTCAAGCAGAGCCGGCCTTTGACAGTTTTGTGCTATAGGCAAGGACAAAAATGCCGCCCCTTAATACAAAAACCCAAATAAGTCACTCTGAGATGATAACGGAAAAAATCGATCATTAATTGATTGAAGTGCGGTATCTAATATCTGGTTAAAAATTCACTCTAAAATTATTTTCTGGATCAAGAACTGGATCGTCTGGAACTTCATAGTCAAATTGTCGCTTCTTTCGTCTGTATTTCCTGGGGTAAATTGCACTCAATACCAAGTTCTTCTGCCAACGATTTAGCTGTTGCAGGGCTTATTCTAACGTGCAGCCGGACACAAAGTGTGTAGTTGGGAAAGAAATTTGTGCAGTTAAAAATCAGATTTTGTGCAATTATTTTTTGTGGACCTAATTGTATAAACCAACAGTCCCCAGACCCAGTGACAATTTGTGTGAAAGAAATGAGGCACGAACAGTTACTAAGTAACTATCATACACGAGTCTAATAAAATGAGAGGCTTCTGGAAAAAAGAAAAAAGACGGGAAAGCAAAAAAATCATGAGAAATTTTGGCGGAAGTAAGAAAACAATTTTGCTGGAAAACTCTCGTTACTACCCCCCTCGAAAATCTAGGAAAACTATTGTTACTACCCCCCTCGAGAAAATTGCCCGGTTGTCAACTTTTCAAATATGTGGGATACCCTTGATTCCCCCCGACAGCAAGGGGAGTAGATTAAACACTGGGCACGAACCCCTAGTTACGCCACTGCCCAGACCTCCCAATTCGTCCCTCATGTGCAGTTAATAAAATTCCTTAGAATAAGCCCTGAGCTGTTGACTGTTGTAGGCTAATTGCCTTAGCAAACCTTCATCTGTTCTGTAATTCTCGAGCATTGTTTTTAGCTGCATTCAATTGTTCAATTGATTTTTTAAATCAAAATCACTGGGCTATGTATTATTTTTGTTATGCACAGCCAACGCAAAAGAACAAAAAACGTTAGTTAATAATTAGGCCTATCTTATTATATTTAGCCTAATTACCACGAAACTGAATGTGGAAGTTAAACACAGGCGCACTATCAATTTTATTATATTACTCATTGAGCTCATTATATAAAAGAAGCTACTGTCATTATTTTGATAAGAAAAGGGCCTATAACAACCAGCTTCCTACTTGGAGTACAGTTTGCGCAAATATTCCCTTACTGAGCTCACTCTATTTTTCATCCCTCAAAGTAGGCCTAATACGAGCAAACCTACCTTCCCAGTCGAAGGCGGAATCGGTTTCGTTTAGGGACAGACATGTCACGTGAAACGGCTACGTAGATAGACTTTGTTCAGCGCTCAATTTCAAGAAAACGTATACGTCAAACCACGAAAGAAACTTCACCAAGAACGTCACGGTTTGAATACAACAAGAACATTCGTCCCTTTTCTTTGATATATCTGGCCGACTACGGAACGCCTGTTCGAGCGAAAAAAGAATCTTGACAGGTTTTTCTACCCTCAGCGCAGTCGACCCTCACAGTTCCTACGAAATTGACCTACTCGATCGCGATCAGAAGTGTTCGTTTTCTCCGTTCCTGTGACACTGCCAGATTGACTCACAAAGTGCTGTAGTAGAAGTTTCAGTTTCAGTTTAACGACACGTGTGAAAACAAAGATCAACAGATTCGCATATACCTCCTTCATCCAGGCTTGGGACTGGCTCCGAAGCTATAGCGGGGTAGGGGAAAGGCTTGTAATATGGGCCGCTGTGTAATATGGGCCTCGACTGTATTTCCCACCTACCATGTCTGCGGAGAGCTCTTACAGTGGGAAACCATTCGTATACTGATTTCAACTTCCTGTTCTGGATGTGTGCCTGTACTAATAACTTCTGCCCGAAAAAATCAATGTTTATGTTTTGAGACATGTTGCTTATAAGACTTGTTGAACTTCAACAAGTGTTATATAGTTTAGGATTTCATCTATGGTATGCCCTGATGTTTCAGAAGATAGATATAAAAACACAACTTTGTTGATCTATAATACGTTCGTCGATCACGCTATAACAGATTTCCCCGAAGCACCCCATTTTTGTAATAATTATGGTCCTGTGATCGAATGTGTAATATGGGCCATATCTTTATGGAATCAGACAGTAGAAATAGGCCGTTATGGCTATTTTTTCCATGTAACCGGTTCTCAGTGTTGTTTACATTAGTCATAGGCCAGATTGTTTCTTAATGGTTATCCCAGTAAGTTTAATCTTAGGAAATCGTTTTTTAATGTTTTAATATTAGTCTGCGGCACGGAAACATTGCAATTCCATCTTTAAACTGGTGGCTCATATTACACACCCGGTCGTGTAATATGAGCCACTTTCCGTATTTTGAAAAAAATTTGTTAAAAATTTATTTGTACAGATTAAGGAATAATTTCTTCATATTTGGCAACAACTCATGCCAAGTAATGCATGGAATAAATAAACTACACGTTCAATTGCTTCTGTGCTATGAAATAGTAAAAGTTTCTTAGGGGGTCCATATTCGAAGCCCTTCCCCTATGCTTAAAAAGTCTGGCAGAACGTGTGTTGGCGGGCATCCAACGGTGGAAGCTGATTACTTGGTCATGGACTATAACGTCCTGACTACGCGGTTCACGGGCCGGCCGGCCCTAGCTGTTATCTGTCTGCCATCGGCTAAAGACAACACTAAATCTGCTGGTAAAAGGAATACGATACCAATTAGCCGACACGACTGAATTCCATATTACAAAGAAAGAACTCTATACGTTACATTTTAGACTTTGAAAATTAAATTTGTTGCCGCCATTTCTGAGTATGGTTATGCAGAATGGGACACTTATTCTTCTAAACTGATAAATTCATGGGGCGATAGAGGCGTCATAAAATCTACACGAAGTGTATACGAACAAAACATTTCTTTTATTTCTCGTTTTATCTATTTTTTATTTTGCCGGAATTTGCCGCCCCTTGAAAGGTGCCGCTCTAGGCAGCCGCCTATATCGCCTATACCTAAAGCCTGTCTGTTGTCAAGTATCTAAAATACGATTTTCAATTATGATCCATTAAAAGGAGGTAGAGTTTATTTGATTTTAGGAGTAGAAGTTTTTCAAAATGATAGTCTGTTAGAGAACTTAGTTGATTGCACCTGGGTGAGTTAGCCAATTTGTCCAGCAGTGCTAAAAGGACGCTCAGCTGGAGCTGAAGATGGAAGTTCTGTTATCTGTAGGCAGCCGCTGTAAGCTATAGCTAAGAATGAGTGCATGACTGCATGAATAGTCCGATAATGATGGCAAGCCCTCGCCCTTGGGGTGTATCAAAGTATGCTGTAAGATTGTAACAGGGGTGTAAGGATAGAATAATGTTGACAATTATGTTGCCATGCAAACATAATGCAGAGCAGTTTATTCAATTAAACGGGTGACCCGGGTCAAACCGGCAGGCTGGTATCTTTGCTGAGTTTATCAAAGTAATTCGTAATTTACACTTCATTCAGTTACAAATTACATGCAATATTGTAATTGAAATACAATTACAATTACTGGACTTAAAATGTAACTCAATTACAATTACAATTATGGAAGTTGTAATTCAATTACATGTATTTCAATAACTGAACAACACTGGACACTGAATGGCGAAATGAATACCTACAGCATATGAGCACATACCTTGATCCTATGGATGATTATATTGGAATATTTTTGGTATGTAATGTAAATGGACAGGTATATATTTGCAGAGGTTCATCATAACCTGATTAGAGCAAGGCTAATGAGCAGGGACTTTGCATGCCCCAGCCACCAGGCAAACCTCTTTCCATGCTGTATTAAGAGCCTTAACTAAGTAATCTCCGTTAGTATGAGAAATGCATACACTTTACAACAAAATAGTTGTAAGCACATTATTAGCGGCAAAAATGATGAGGCACTATAAACAGTTTAAAATTTTGATTCTGTATTTACATTTGTCAAGAAAAGCATTTTACTCTCAATTAGTGTTGAGGCAAGGTGCCTACTTCTGTATACAGAAAACCCTCATCATCATCATCAACTATTCGTTTATTTGAAATTCAGGTTGACACAACCGCAGATGAAACCCTAAGGTTCTGTGTCTTTATAGTGGTGTGATATAATTGTTGAATTATATTTCATTACACTGCATTGTAAAGCCTACTATTTTACTATTTAACCACTTAGCATAGAAGGCTGATAAATGAAGCAAGCTTGAGTTTAAGGTGACGATCTTGCAAATGAACTAAATTCTTTCTGTTTTCAGATGTTGATGAATGCAGCAATACTGACACACACAAATGCAGTCAGAATTGCCACAATCAAAATGGCAGCTATTATTGTTCTTGCTACTCTGGCCACTATTCATTTGGAGAGTTTGACTGCAAAAGTAAGTGGAGTTTCAACTGTTCACTTTAACTCACTCAGTCAGATGATTCCAGAACTGAAGCTGAAGTTTCAAATTGGTCTGGGTCTTGAATGAGAGAGGAGGCGTAAAGCTTGTTGCAGTTGTTGATAATGCCACTCGCTGCTTGGTGGTGCAGTAAAATTGTCATTTCTTGCATTATTTTAAAAATTATTTTTATTTTTCACCCAAGGTATAAAAAATCCTTCAGGCTCTATTATAATTATTATTATTATTATTATTATTATTATTATTATTATTAGTGTTTTTATTATCATTATTGTTGTTGTTGTTATTATTATTATTATTATTATTATTATTAGACGTATTATTATTATTATTATTATTATGCGTTTATTTAACAACATTGTCTAATTCGGCGTGGTCGTCTATGGGTAATGCGTTTGGTCAATGTTTATGACTCATAATCATAACTCATGTAAGCGGTTATGACTCAGTGCAATGACGAGTTGTTTGCACACACCAAGCATTATAATTATTTTAGTATCGGCTTAGAAAAGGAATAAGCGCTGCCCCTACGTTCACTTGTGGGGCATAGGACTTACTTTACTTTTACTATCTAATGACCAAGAATCAATCAATGGCATTGATCGATAATGAGTGAAGGACTTGCTGCAGCAACCATCTCAGGGAAGACTCGAACCTGTACTCTCCATGTTTACAGGCCAACTGTTCTAACCAACTGCCTACGGTATCACTTAAATGTAACATCTCTGTACCAATCATCTGCTTATTATTTCTTCTTGAATAGCTAGTGCTGCTGCTCACTGCCGTAAGAGTTATCTATACCTGCGATGGTTTGGTGAAGGGAGCACTGATGAATGGTTTGTTCTGTTAGGTCCCATCTGTTAGGGTCCCATCTAATGACGTAGGAGCTATAAAAATCGACATTCACCGCTGACAGACGATAGACGATTACTTGGCCAGTGCCATCGGCGAATTCTATGAGGAATATAAGCTCTAAATGAGTGGTCCACAAATTACACGTACACAATCGCCAGCTGTGGGAGATTTACTGGCAATGTTCATTCAATGGTTGTAACCATACTTACAAGCTTTGCATATCTGTATTAGCTTTCTGGATAAGGTATAAAACCGTAAATGTGTTTGTTCAGTAGCATAGCTAACTCTCTGTTGTGAGAACTTGCACCGTATAGGCCTATAGTTGAGTTATAGAAGTTCTGAACAGAAAGACGTTGAATTGCTGTTGCTATTTTAATCTCAGAAGATTTATCACCAATAAAATTGGGATGTGGCATCGGCAATGGAATACAATCCTTGATTATAATTATCCTTATTGCAACAGTCATCAGATTTTGGATTTTGTTGAAACGGAAACGCACTGAAGAAGCAAAAGGTACACACTGTCCATTCAAAGTCTAATACTCTTTAGTTAGAGACCAGCGATGTCCCATTTCCCACCCAAGACTTTCTTATGCAGTAAATAGATATTATCAACTTATCAAGCTAAGCTAGGGCATTATTAGGTGCTTGTAATTAGTGATAATTAATGTAATTGTTATATTTAATTGACCAGTACTTAGATTAAGTTGGGAATAATTACCGTGAATCGAGATTATGGACGATATGAAGTGTTGGATGAATTAAACTTCTGTGAACCGTAAAGGTGTCGTCTGGCACGTATGCGCACTGAAGCGTTACGGACCTCGGAAGAGACAGGTGAGAGCCGAGCCTCAATGTTGATGTTTGCTAGTTGTCCTGGTCGATTGAATTTACGACTAAATTTCGATGAGACCATCAGTTTCTTAAGTGATGGAAATAGTTATCGAACTTTTCTGTCGATTGGTGTAACATTCTTGAAGAAACTGCGGAGTTAAGCATCGAACTAATCGAGCGATGTACGGTCTTGTTCAAAGCGCCATGCAGAACTCCAACGTAGTCACAGTCAGTGATGTGGTCTCGAGACCGCGGTCTTGGTCTCGAGACCGAAAAAATGCGGTCTTGGTCTCGAATGTAGGCCTACCGGTCTTGGTTTTGGTCTTAAAGGTGTGGTCTTGGTCGTGGCCTTATGGACTCGGTGGAGTATTTGCTAACTGTTGTTATCGATATTTACCACCGGGAAGTGATGGTCAATCAGAGATTTCTGAGTTAGCTTCGAATTCATGCGACGATCCGCCCAGGACAAAGCGAGAGAGGACCTCGTTGTTCATAAACAATTTTTATCAGAAGCGACACGAAAACTTTGAGGCAGAGTTAACGCTGACTGCTGGTGCTTTAGTGACTAGTTACAGTGATGCAGTAATTGCAGTTTCTCGAGGCAAATCAGTATAGTTGGGCAAGCGTTGCAGGTCAGGGATTTGGTGGACTTTTCCCCCTACTGGAACAGTTTTCGGTATCCCAGCAACACCTGGACCAGTGGACCTGTTGAGAGAGTGTTTAGCTGCAGTGTGACTTTTCATGAGAGTTTCCGCACAGGGCAAGACTTGGGGACAAAACCTTCCTTGCAGTTTATTACTTACAACATGTAAAATGCATATGACTTCAATGATGGGATTATGTAACACTTCAACTGAGAATTGCGTTTATGGTCTTGATCGACTGTAACAGTTGTCTTGGACAACGTGGTCTTGGTTTCGGTCTTGGTCTTGGACCTCACGGTCTCGGTCTTGGTCTTGAACCACGCGGTCTTGTTCTCGGTCTTGGTCTTAGAGCACACGGTCTTCTTGGTCTTGGTCTTGGACCACGCGATCTTGGTCTTGGTCTTGTAGTTTTGGCCTTGTGCACAACACTGGTCACAGTGTCGTAGGTTTGGTGTCGAGAAACACACGGACTACTCTCGGGAATAGCATTCCAAAGCGTCGAAAGAACGTTTGTTTGTTAGAAGGAACGCGATCTTGTTTGTGAACTGTTCGGTGCAATTCATTAAGAAAAACGACCGATCTAGCAGGACCTGCTACGCACGAATAAACGCAGTGTAGGCTACAGCTATAGGTATCATGGACATCGTCAGCACTCTGTGGTAATTGGACTTCGAGGCGTGAATGAAAACTACAAGGAAATCGACACAAGTCTTACTTCAACGAGGGAGGTTATTTTAGGTTCTAATAATAAATAGATAATTATAGTCAGATCAGGTGCCGGTCTAATTCGGATCTGATAAGACATATAATTAATTAGTTCATTATTTAATGAATTATCTTGATGTTTATTGGATTGGCGCACAATGCCTTTGATTAGATTCTATATTTTAGAACTAATACCCGCAAATTCGCAATCAGGTATCAAGGACCTCTGCTATGGAATAAATTACCGCATTTCATTAGAACTACATCAGGTCTTCGTCACTTTAAAAGTCTCATTCGTGCAAAAATGAAAATACATTCACATCCCGGATTAATTCTTTTTAGTCAATATAGGCCTAATAATCTATCTCCAACATTACACATTATTAACCAGTCACTTATTAACTTAAGTAGGTCCTTATTTAGCGGGACCCGTCCCTTCTGTCGTGCCTATTGTTCCTGATCAACTTTCATTAATCACTAGCTCAATGTGTTGTTTTCATCTTTGATTGCTCGATTATATGACTATGTTGTTCAACAGTTAAAATGATAGCACCAGAGTAAATTTGTGTAAACAGTGTATTTCAACCACGCCATTCATAGGTAAGCCCCTGCAAACCCGAGATTAAGACTAAACCTGCAATATATACTTTATTTCGCACAAAGCAGAACAGAGAAACTAAGCATACTTAGCAAAGACTAGAACAGAAATACAAAAATACAAAAACTCCAATCTACAAACTTACAAAGATATCATGAAGCTCGCGTGGAATCTATGTCTAGTTTCTTTTAAGTCTACCAAACACATGCAAACAATGTAACAAAAGCCCATGCACCTTTTCCAAAATTTGCTGTGAACTATCCAGATCACTGTTTTACAGTGTTTAAGTTGTGTACATGGATTATTAATTTTTTATTAGAAGAAGCAGTCGAATTGGATGTCTACACTATACTGGATAAGAAGGCACCATCGGCGAATGCTGAAGACCAACCAGAGAGTGTATACACCGCAATCATTCTACCACATCAAACGCATGATAACATTTATGCGAATGCTGAGACCAGTTAAACCATTATGAGTGCGTGGAATTATATCTTTGTGTAACCATTTTCAGATATAATAGGGCTTACATCCAAGGTGTTCCACTTCACAGGAGTCAATATATGCGGCTTCAGGCTCTTTCAAGTATAGCACTAAAGAAGTGACCCGTAGGTTAATAGAGATCGGCCTATATGCACGTACATGTAACGCATGTGCCACCAGTATTCTTGTCATCATTGACTTTAATATATCTTATAATAATATTTTCGTTTATTGAAACAATCCGGTTGACAAACCGCAATCGGTTACAGTGTACAATTATGCAATTGAAACAATTAACATGAACACAAAATGACAGAAGACATAAATCTTAACTACTAACAGAACAGACAGCCTGCAATACACGGCGCTTAATAGCAGCAAAGCTGCTATTAAGCTGATACAAAGCACGTCCGCCATACGGGTCTCGAACTCGGTACCTCTCGCTCTCTATGCCAGTGTGTTATCCAATGCGCTATGCGTCATCATTGACTTTAATATATCTTGTCATCATTGACTTTAATATATCTTGTCATCATTGACTTTCATATTATCTTGTCATCATTGACTTTCATATATCTTGTCATCATTGACTTTAATATATCTTGTCATCATTGACTTTACTATATCTTGTCTTTAATATATCTTGTCATCATTGACTTTACTATATCTTGTCTTTAATATATCTTGTCATCATTGACTTTCATATATTATATATATTTATGCAATTGCTGTCTCGATCTTGGCTTAGCACGAAATATCCGTTGTTCTTTGAAAAAATTGTTTTATTTCGAAAACTTTTTTAAAGTCCATGTATTTAATAGGGCAACATTGAAATTTTACGCCCTAATTTTCAGAAATGTGTTATCCAAGGAGTGCTTAGAAGCGGTTGGACAGTTTGGTCCTGTATCTTTCTCTTAGCCATGAGCTCTAGTTGGGCTCTATATTTTACTTGCTCTGACTGTTCCTGTTGATCTTCGGCAATGGATGCCCCAGAGTATTAGGTTTGGCAAAGAAACCCGAAGTTTCAAAGATGCTTGTAATCGTTTGTGTCATTTGGTTCTCAACTTAAAACTTACCTCTTTCAAATGGCTTATCCGCCATGAGCTTACAGACGGATCTTCTGGATATTGGCCTCATTACGGCTTGGTTTTGGTGTGCCATCGGTTGATGCCTTGTGCATTAGACACCGACGCAATTGAAGTTACTAATTATTATTGCAATGGTGAGGAGCCTGCGTTTTATCTAGTCCTCAACCGGATACATAGTTTTTGTTAAATTCTATATGCTATTTGAAACCACTTTTACAGGACCAGTAGGCCCCTATATTAAAAGTGAATTTAATCTCAAGAATATGATCTTGTGATATAATTCGGTGAAACTGAACAACTTACAGTCAATAATTTTTGTTCTCTTAGGAAAATTTTGCGAACTTGTTACAGACCTACATGTAACGACAGCCTTTATTGAGCATGACAGTGTTTCTCATAATATCAAATATCTCTCGTTAATAAGCCGCCATAATTTGTGTATTGTTATTACGGTTTTATATATAGGCCTACGGCGCTGGATTTGATTTGACTAGATTACGTAATAGGCTAATGTCATTATGTCTAAACTGTTGAACTATATCTAGCGATTGCTCCTATTAGGCCTACGCCAACTTCTTTTATTACTGTTTTATATTTATTCTTATTGCATTTGCAGTCGTTAAATTGCTCACCCAGAGGTGGCGGATCTCCAAATTTGTAAAAGTCTAAAACTTTACCTATCTGACGAAGCCATGACCAATATAATTTGCTATTTGCTATGTAGATAGATCTAAGTAGGCTATAATAATGTCTCTAACTCTATGCATATCGTCCATTGTTGTAAAAGAAACACATTTAGGTGACTGGTCTACTCTTTCAGGCGTCGGATCTCATAGTTCGGGTGGCGTATCTCAATTTCGTGGTGCCGGATGATTTGAGATCCTGGGTGATCCGGCTGAATTTAACCACTGCGCTTGTAAAGATTTGCTAATTTTTATTTGCATAATCTAAGCTTGATGCGTCTGTAGCGTCATGATCGTAGACGATCGACGGACTCTTCGAAATCGGAATCCACAATACTTTGGATATAGCCTACATGTACGTCTGGCCAAAATCCGAGAGGTAAAAGAAACTTAAGATGCGCAACTGCAGATAGGCAATGGAAAAGTTTAGTCTTAAGTCTGAATCTGAATGACGAGGGAGAGTCAACTGAGCGATCAGACGTAGGCAGCAATTCTTAACCTTCAGACAGTCGGTGAGAAGAAATGATAGCCAAGTTCTGTTTTGGGGTGTAACAACATTGAATTAAGTTCGTCGTTGATGGCGTGGAACATGTTGAGTCTGAGGCGTTAAACAGCGAACGAAT
Source organism: Aporrectodea caliginosa (assembly GCA_020284085.1). Taxonomy (NCBI): domain Eukaryota; kingdom Metazoa; phylum Annelida; class Clitellata; order Crassiclitellata; family Lumbricidae; genus Aporrectodea; species Aporrectodea caliginosa. The sequence goes on from JACEVL010000528.1 coordinate 184,637, forward strand.
ATTATTCAGGGTTAACTTAAGAAATGAATAACCTTGTAAAATCTTATGCGTTTTGCACTTTACTCAGTCTTCAATAGGATTTCGATTAGGAATTACAAGACAGAGGTGATATGTTGGTATTTTAGAAGTATTCATGGAGTTTTCTGTACCACGTGAAATCTGTCAATCCCGATCGATGGAATAGATCTGTTATAGTAGACCTAATAAACTGGTTGGCTAATACATCTCGCGATAAACTAGGCCTACATTAAATGTATCAACTCCTGTTAAAAGCTTTAATAGGAGATGCTTGAGTAGCATGATTGACTTGGAGCATAATAATTCTAAGCATTTTTACAAAGTTCCTCGTCTGAATATTCAAACAGGGGCGTATATATACTCTTATCGTTAACTTAAGACCTAAATTGTCTTCCTGGTAGGTATACCGTACATAAGTTAACCCTATATTCAATATCCCAACTCAACAACGCTGTAGAAGGCTAATGCATGACCTGTCCAGACATTGTCCGTTCTTGGACTGCGAATCGCAATAGTTTTGCCAAGATGCTAAAATATACATGTATGCTATGCAAACAGTTGCCTGAAGAACGTTCATGTTTGAACATAGCTGAATCATTGGTAGCAATTGTAGTTACGGTGCGTTGTACAAACGCACAAAATTGTGTTGGCGAAAGGCAGGCCTAAATAAATCTAAATATAAGATCACCATTTCATGATTGAATGCACACAAACGTATGATTCAGAGATGGGTAACTAATCGATTAGATTCTAGTCGATTAGCTAATCGATTAGACAAGCAGCTAAGCTTAATTCTAATCGATTAGCTACAAAATTTTGCTAATTCTAATTCTAATCGTTTTGCAAATTTCAGTAGCTAGGCCTAATTCTAATTCCAATCGATTAGCAATTTAACTAATCGTACCCATCTGTGATATGAGTTTTTATGAATATAGATATTTGAGCCTCTATTGCATCCTTTAAGGTTCTCATGACCTTTTAATGACGAGCGTGTTTTAAAATGCATGGGATACCGATGCAGCTCGTCGTTACAGGGTTAATTGAAACGTTATCACAGTATATCTAAAAGGATCCTTATTAAGGTAGGCCTAGTGTTAAACAGAACGTGGCAGTTTCTTACTGATCTTGAGTAACAGATTGTAAAGTTTACATTTTGTGTAGGGCCTACCTGTGTAGGCCTGCGTATAAATTATGTGTACTTGACCTTTTCCTGGTTTACGGTTACTGGTCCAAGGCTTTGGAATTCGATCGCTGCACAGCTATAATCATTCTGGCTGCAGGTCTTTGATGCATTCAGATCTAAACTTAAGACTCGTCACTTTCAACTCGCTTACCCATTGCTGCCTAACTCTGCCCTATTAGAATTTAGCCTATGTTCATTGTTCAACAATGATTTTTAACGATATCACTTGAAGCGACCATCGATTGATGCATTGGCATTATGATAGTTATTAGATTCCAACAGCTTATCTACGCATGTAGTATTATATACTCATAAGTATATTGCTTAATTTTATCGATACTTTCTTCGGACTTTTATTTCAAGGCAGCAGGGGAGTTTAGGTTTACGAAAGTATTTCTCCAATTCGTGGTGATTGTTCAATTTTTTATAATAATTGGTCACAATTAAGAGATCGAAAGCTTATTGCGCCAGTCCACATACCCATCCCGCATGCCTATATGGAGCCCATACAGGACCCACATTCTAATTTGGGACTTGCATGGAGCCCTAATGCCCATGGAATTGTGGTAGGGTACATAGAGGGTGTAAAGATTACCAGCGTATATCACGGAGAGGTTCGACAACCAAGTGGCGTGCTGTTAACGAATTCCTGTGCTGAATAGACTTGGCGAAACAATTACACGGCACTTTGTCTTCCACCATCTTCGAGTGAATGCTGGATGAAGAAATAGGCCTATAATTTCGTCCATGCATAGCCAGTTGCATCGTTAAATATACCTCTCGGCAAAAAGCTCTAGCTCTGACAGTATTTTCGATGCTGTAGAACCAAATTTAGAGGTCATTCAAATGTAGTTGTTCGTTACAGACTAGATTTTATTATCCAGGAATAGTTAATTTTTTTTTATCTAGCAGCGTCATATTTTGTGTAATATTTTTGGAAGACATGTTCAGACGTTGAGGACGTTAATATTAAAGGAGGGGTTCGTGAGTTTATCATCAGCCCCGTACTCTGCCATTTGTAGCATCACTGACTTTACGCAAAACTGGTTGTGAAATAAGTGAGTAAGTAAAAAACTTAATGGATCATATACTAGACAGGACAGGGGATGGAAACCTGGGGTTGTGATCGAAAAAGGTCATCAACATTTCTTTAGGCAATGCAGGAAAAATAGGAAAGGCCTTGAACCTTGAGATGCTACTGACATTAACATAGGGGCAATGAATATCAAACACGAAGACGAAGGACTCAGGCCACAGGGAAAGAGATATCCAAGGACATTTTCACTCGGACCGAAGAGAGAGTGGGGCGATCGGCAGAAAGAACACCAGAGGAAGGAGTCATAGCAGAGGGGAGAAATGGCATTTGCTCTCGGACAGAATGGATCGGTGGAAAGAGGACCGACGCATGATTAATAGTCTCGATGGAGAGGAGAAGGAAAACACTGCATTTTCACAAAATTAAATATAATCCTGATTCCTCCTCTTCCACTTGTCACCATCGCCGCTTCCATTTTTTTGCTACTATGGTTCAAGCATTCATTTGCACAAAAATTGGCTACTGTAATTCTCTACTTGCTGGTCTTCCGAAATGTCGGTTGTCTCTACTGCAATCAGTGCCTAATGCAGGTGCCCGCTTGATAGCTCGTCTTCCTCGCTTCTCTCATTCTCTCACATTTCGACCTTCATGACTAAGCATTTTCATTGGTTTCCTCTCATCGCCAGAATTCAGTTTAAAATTCTATTTCTTACTTCCACGGTGCTCTTAGATCTGGCCCCCGCTATCTTTATGATTCAAATCGCCGACCTCTTCCAGCTGCCTCTGGACGCTCTTTAGACCGGCATGACCTTCTCGTACCTCGGTCGCGGACTGCTACTGCCAGCATCGCGCCTATGCATCTGTTGGTTCTATGCTCTGGAATGACTTGCCTCCTATGATTCGATCTGTGATCTTAACTGGGGGTATTTCGGCCTCTTCTCGTTGTCATAAGACGTTCGTTTTTCGCAGGGCTCTTCCCCTCTGATTGGGTATTACTGTGAGAGGCGCTTTATAAATGTCTAAATACAATACAATACGCTACAAAATGTAGTCTCAACCGTTAACGTAATGTGTACTTGCACTTGCATTGTTTAGTTGTACTCACCGTCGCATCTTCCTGCTGATGACTAGGAAAACTTTATGCGCGACGACTCTCTGTACGATTATATAATTTTATTGCTCGTATCACATAAAACTTTCACCGGCTTAGTATTTACCATAGACCCAAATCTATCTATCAACAACCAACTTTACATTTGTAGCTTTCATTCAGGCCCAGAGAGTAAGGTTTCGGTAACCATGATCCTCTTGGCAGTCGCCTAGCTTGTTGACTTTTCTCTAAGACCATAGCCAACTTCTATTTCCCAACCGACGTCACAAGCAATATACTTAACTTAAATTATTTACGCATTTATTATTTTGCACTTAATTTAGACTTATGCGGCGTCTAATGTCATTATTAATATTTTTATAAATGGGATTTGGGGCCCTAACTTTCGTCGGAATCGCTTGGTCCTACCTTTTGCGTAGGGCCCCGGCGGAGGGAAGATAATATAAAGGATAAACTCTTTCCTGAAGTTTTCACGAACCCGGTTCGATTCCCATAAAACCCCCTGGGTTTAGCTCATGCCTTCATTCCCCAGGTGGCAGCAAAAGTACAATGAGTGCGCCTTGCATTGCTGCAACTTTGTTGATTTATGTTTTCACTTTTCTGTAATTTGTGTTCTTGTGAATTGTTAAATCGTCGTAACATTGTACATGTACAGCGCAGTGTGTTTGTCAGGCGTTTCATTAAAGAATAAATATTATTATTATTATTATTATTATTATTATTATTATTAGTAGTAGTAGTAGTAGTAGTAGTAGTAGTAGTAGTAGTAGTAGTAGTAGTAGTAGTAGTAGTAGTAGTAGTAGTAGTATTAGTATTATTAGTATTATTAGTATTATTATTATTCAACGTATTGTCGGGAAACCGGGGGTCTTCTCTCAATTCGTCTTCCTTGCTGAGTGGTTCAAGGCTCTACCAGGATGCCGAAACCCTAGGCTTCAACAAAGGGAGTCCGGTCCGACTCTCGTGGTCTATCGAGAGGTTTGAATGATCAACAGCGACACACTCACACACGTAGAACACCGCTTTAATAGTTCTTCTCATCGACGATTGACAGAATCACGCCAACACAGGCAACTTGACATCGAGAGTAAACTGCCCAGCTGCTTCCCCGTCGTGTCATCGAGCGACTGGTTTTCGGATGGCTGGTCCGTAGATCGGCGGCAGGTCTTCTTCAGACTCTACCGAGACTGCTAGGCCGATGCAAATAGCTCGAGGCCGAATCTCCAGGCGGTCTTCTCCAGACTGCCCGTCCCATGGCCAATCCCTGCCTTATATACCTATCAGAGGTGCAGAAAACCCCGGTGCCCCAACACCTTTTCCATGGGGTGCAACTAGAAATGGCACCGGTGCAGTTTTACCAGCCGGTGCTACCTACTCACCACAGGATATATCTTAAATCGGCACCGGTGCAGTTTTACCAGCAGATGCTATATGTAACCCACAGGACATTTCCAAGAATGGCACCGGTGCAGTTTTACCAGCAGATGCTATATGTAACCCACAGGACATTTCCTAAAGTGGCCCCCCTTGCAGTTTGCAGCTCTCTCGGTGTCAATATCAACAGGTGTTGATCAAAAAATCGCACCAACACAATTATCAAACATCGGTGCCCCATAGAGTACCAAACCATCCAATTCACCCTAGCAGCTCAATAGAAGGTGACTTAAAAATTGATACTACAGCGCTCCATAGAGTGCCAAGCCAATTATGAATTTCGCAACAGTATTCCTACGGTCGGTCCTGACAGACCTAGTGGCAACTTGATAGAATAGAATAGAATAGAATATAGTATAGAATAGAATAGAATAGAATAGAATAGAATAGAATAGAATAGAATAGAATAGAATAATCTTTATTGTAAGAACAAATGCAAACCGCATTTTGGCCAACATGAAAGTTTCAAGGTTTGTTTTCTCCATTTCTGGATTAGACTATTTATACATTCTGTAAACAACCGCTAGTTCAATACTGTCTCAAACTTACAATGTTATTGTCATTGTGGTCAGATAACATCGTCAGTGTCCTCGCCAGTGAAACTAAACACTAAAACTGAAGTGATTAGTCGTATAACAGGCTGTAGGCTGTTATAAGCCTGAGCCGGACGTCAATTCAGTTCAGGAATTAGGATATACAGGGTGGTCCATTAAAAATGAGAACATCGCGTTTAATCTTAATTATTTATTTAATTAATTTCTTTTTCCTTTCAAAATAAAAGTAATTTGTTGCTAAATGTTATATTCTATGTGTTCGCCTCGGTTTTCAACAATATCTCCTAAAAGTCTGCCCAACGCGATCGTTATAATAGTGCTCCTGTATAGTGCTCCTGTCTATAAATATCTTGGACTTTTTCGCCAATCCTCAACAATGGCCAACTGCAGTTGTTCTCTTGTTGTAAATTTACGACAAAGGTAGATTTTTGTTTAAGGGCACCCCAAACAGCATGGTGTACCGGGTTTAGGTCTGGGCTATTTAGAGGCCACATGTCTGATTCGATGAAGGTTCTCCTGATGATAAAAGTTGAGTGCTTCTTGCTGTGTGTAGAGGAGCTCCGCCCTGCTGCAACGTCCAATTGTGACGATAGCAAGTTGCTGAGGAAGTAAACCTCTTTCTAGAACCTGATCACAATAGTATTTACTGTTTACTTTGACTGCGGTTCCAAAAGACACTACATTAGTTTTTCCCATCCGAGACACACCGACCGAAACCAGAGATCTTGGAGCCTTCGAATGCAGAAACCATGATGCTGCGACTGAAAATTAATGTTCACGTTCGCATACGATTCTTGTTGCTGGAGTTTGCTTTTCTTTCTTACATCGAAATAAACACGATCACTTTGAGAATTGACTGATGTGGCAACTGTAACTGTCTTCATCTGTGAACCAAATGCTTCGTGCTCTTCTCTCGTTAGGAAACATTTCAAATAGCCGCTGACTTCGTTTCAGGCGTTTTAATTTAAAGCCTTCGTTACCACCTGCTCCATCACACGATTGTACGCTTTAAGTTGTAAATTTTTCTTCACAATAATGTCGAACTGGCTTGATTTGGTAAGTAAGTACATCGTGAAATAATTTACGTGTTTAAGATTTACTCAAAACACAATCTGATATTGTATTAAACACGATTGAAATCGATGTTCTCATTTTTAATGGCCCACCCGGTAAATGCAGCTATGTTTCGCCGACTGTAATAGGAAGTCCGATAGCATATTGTGCTAGTATCGCGATGCGTGTTGTATGCCTGTTCGCCCATGCCACCATTAGGCCAATTGGGCAAACTGGTATAGTGGAGAAGTTTCGAAAGCGTTCTCAAGGTTTTAACTGCGGACGTTTCACTTCCTGGTTTTCTGTGCTCTGCTAGACTTGCATCTTGAACGACGGGAAAGAATTTATGTAGGCCCTACTATTGAACAAATCTTTCATAGTCTAACGAAAACACTTAGTTCAGGTGAGGTTCTGGCTTTTACGTGAGTCTCTTATAATAATAATAATAATAATCTTCGTTTAATTTCAAACTGACACAACGCAGAATGATTACAGTGTACAATTATGCAATTCTTAACTAGTTAACTACTAACAGAACAGACAGCCTGCAATACAACGGCGCTAATAGCAGCCTACAAAGCATATCCGCCCTACCGGGGCTCGAACTCACTACCTCTCGCACTCTTCGCCAGCTGTTATCCAACGCGCCACCGGGCCCCCCTCTTGAAGTTTTCTGTAAGTCGAAGTTCCTTATAATATAACTAGACGATTCTACCCGGCTTCGCAGGGGTTGTCTCTACCTAATATATTATTTTTCCTCGGGCTCTTTTTAGTGTTCCATTGGCGAGCGTTATTTTTCAGGGCTTCGAACGGTTTATCTCTGCCTTTATTTAATTATCGTTGCCGCTTGATTTGCGTCGTTAACTTTGGCTGCTTTGACTGGCAGTCACCGGGTGTTCCCGTGCATTTGAATTTGTTTTATCCTATATATCGTTCCCGTAAGATTTTAAAATGTAAAATGTAAACGTTAGCGTTTCCGATAGCGACCGAATGATAATGGCCTCGACCCTGCTCATTTTTTCAATGAATTGATCGGGTTATTCCCAATTCTTCACCACCGCTCGCCCGTTTGAATGGCAGCCAAGTCATTTAGGATCGACGTGCAAGGACCGTGTTAACCCAAGATTTAAATTTCTCAAATAAGCCGACATCGGAAATCGAACCGCTTGCTTGCTTGTTTACTGTTTAACGACCACTGTGTGGTAATAAAGATTATTAGCGTCGCCCTCCTCCTTCATCCAGGCTTGGCACTGGCACTGACAGAGTACGATCAGTGGCAGAGTTCCGCACGCTCTCTATAATTGACACGTAACATACGCAGCTCAATGTAGCTAGATGACGTCTTTCGCTTGTCAAAGAAATCCCGAAATGCCTTGCGAATGCTCTGTTTAGGAGTCCGTGTGCTGTAGGACGTTATGAGAAATCAGAAATATGGCGGCGTTTTGCAACGGTTCGATATTTAAAATGTCCATAAATATAGGCATTTAAAGTGAATTGTGAGTTGAGAATAGTAGGCTACCGTTTACCTACAAATTGTTATTAAAAGGTTTTGTAAAAATTTTCGTATCTCGCGAACGTACCGTTTCGGAGCCTTCAGCCGGATGGACAAACAAACAAACAAACATACAAACGGAAGGACAAGCTATGAGCCTTAAAGTATAATGTATAAAGTTCTGCGCATGTCATCGGCCATGTCGGTCGCTGATCGACTTCTCCGTCATGTCGACGAATTATTATTTTAGTTCAAATTAAGAATTTTCTCAGTAACGTCTTGGAGTTCTCTGGTGCTTGGTTTGCGTGCCGGACTTATTTGTCGGTTTTTGCTAAGGATTTTGTGCGTCTGAGGGTATTTGCTCGCAAGTCGCCTTGTCGCCATGTGACTGCATCAGGACATCCTTCTGAGGTGTACGGTCGAGCCTCAGCCATACGGACGTGTACGCTGCCTGTGGCCGAGTGTTTTCGTCTCAGCGGACAACGACCGACGTGGGCGGCGGGCCATTGGAGTGACCTCGACCTTCAGTTACTGGGGGCATTTCAATCTACTGACCTACACTCGAGGAATGCCTTCTGCCGTGTAGTCCTTGTACGTCGACGAATAGCCGGACGTGCGTCATCTTCTACCAGTGACGGACAGCTCGTCGGCAACGTCACCGTGTTTGTGAACGATGTCACCTGTGGCCGCTCTGCTCTATGGACACAACTTGGCTCAGAGACTCTGAACATCCATGCCATCTGCAGCTGTCAACGGGAATCCGTTGGTTGGTTCCACGTTTGTGCGTGGGCCCGCCACTGGTGACTCTTTCAGTTAACTGTGCATTGTGTTGCTAATTGATTAAATATTTTCGTTTGCAATGACACTTAACATCATAATAGGCTAGCGCCGAGAGCGCCTCTGAGTAGATATCTTGAAGAGGCGCTATGTAAATTCTCAGAATGAATGAGTGAATGAATAATTAACTAGACACTTTTATGTGGTGTTGTCAAAGCAGAAATGGATTTTGAATGTACTGATTGGGTGTGGTGGAAAACCGAGAGCTAAGAGAAATATTTTACTCTTGTAAGTTATTATTTAGCGTATTATGAGGCGTGGATATTTTCTTCCTCGTTTATTTATTGTTTTTAGGTTGAAAGAATACCATGGATGCTGTCATAAGAAACCGGATGTTTTTTCTTATAACCATACCTGCTTGCAGTATTTTCTATTCCACAGGTGTAGGTAAGTAGGAATAAAAATGTTTGGTGCTGAAAATAGTTAGTGAAGTTTGTTGGTGGTAGTAAATATTCCTTTAATATGCTTGTAAACTGGGACTACATGTATGTCCTTGGTATGGTGTGTATAGCCTAAGGTTGAATATGTCAAATTGTGACTGATTGTTTGAAATTGCAACTTAGAAACAAAAGCCTTATAGCGGTTTCGTTTTTATTGCTTAACAAAGTCCTACGATATGTTTTTAATAATAATAAGACGATTTCTATAGCGCCGTAGCACAGCCGAGGCCGAAGGAAAGGGCGCTGTGTATACATGAGTTCAACAAATCAATCACAGTCATATGATTGTTTAAACAGATAGGTCTTGAGCTTTGATTTAAATGTCTCCAGAGATGGTCAACTTTACAACTTTTCATCTATACAACTGGCTTAGCCTATTCGACGACTATCTTATAATAATTCTGAAGTTTGTCCTTCTCGTGTGCCAACAAAGACTCGTGAAAAGAACGCTCTAGCGATACGAAAATTTAAAAAAAAACTTATAAGAATTTGTAGGTCAACGGTGCTATTAACTTTAAATGCCGATATATAGACATTTTAAATTTAGAAATGGTGACTACCGTTTAAAAAACCCGCCACTGTTTGTACGCTGACAGTGCCAGTCCCAAGCCTGGATGAAAAAGGAGGGCGACGCTAATGATCCTTGTTATCACACAGTGTCGTTAAACTGAATCTACTACTTGCTTGCTTGTGCTGTCAGTTCTTAGAACTCTAGCGACCATCATGATCAAGCCTCTCCATTTCCTTCTGTCCGCCGTCGCATCTCTCAGTTCTGCCAAATTCATTCCAGTTGTTTCCTGTATCTCGTCAGTCGCACTCCGGCCTGGGAGTCTCACCATCTGCGACTACTACTTTGTTTGAATTAGCTTGATTCATGAAGGTTTTCTTGGCATGTTAACAGAGGTGGTTTGCCATTGCCTTCCCCTGGTTTTGCCTGCCGTGCCCGTTCGTTCTCCTACCCATTTAAGGGAGGGTACTAACAGTCTGCACCACGTGAAGGTGGGCACGGAGGACTTTGGTTCATCAGCCCAGGTCGGTTCCGAATCTACGATCAGTGAATACGTCGATCGGATTTCCTTCCTGTGTTACTCTAAGCAAGCTAAGCAAGCCTAGAGTGACTGATGAGCCTTTGAATCTACTACTACCGTTGCAAAATTACGCATTTCTGATTTCTTATAACGTCAAACGGCACATTTGACCTCCAAAATGGAGCAGTCGCAAGGCATTTCGGAATTTCTCCGACAAGCCAAAGACGTCATCTTGCTACACTGGTAAGAGCTGCATATGTTGCGTCTCATCATTGCCTTCTAGATACTCAGTATGGGGTCGTCCATTAATTATGTCAACAAAATAGGGGAGGGGGTTTGGAAAAGTTTGACAGTTGTTGACAAGGGGAGGGGGTTCGGTACAATTTGACATCAACAAATTTTTTTCCAATGAATCAACACAGACCCTTCAAAATGGTAGCGAAAACATTAAGTAATGCTAAAAATGTATAAAGTGCTTAATGTTTATTACTGCTAAACAGCTGGTAATAAACTAAACTCAAATATTTTGAAATTCGATATTTAATTCTTTAGTGTAAACAAATTTTTCAAAATGATTCTACATGTATTGAGCCCGTTATTCTCATTTTTTCTGACAATGCTGTTTGTGTAGACTATACTCAACTGTCATCCTTCTGCTAACATGGTACACGGGTATCCCTAACTTAGCGGGACTTCAGTCCTTTCTGGGAACCCGATTGTTTCCCTCAAACGTTAACAAGATATTCATGTGATCTGTCTGTTTTAATTTCTAAACTTATGATCGTTGATTATGATTATTCTGGATCACTACTTGTAAACTATTCTATGGAAACAATAAAAGGATTGATTAAAAGGATTGATTGATTGTGTTGTTTTTTGTAGGGGGGTCTGGGATTGTTGACATAATGTTTAGGGGGACCGTCAATGTTTGACAGTTGTTGACAAGGGGGAATGGGGTCAAAAACTGCCTAAAATTTGCAGACATAATTCATGGATGACCTCTATCTAGAAGGCAATTTATTGGCTGTAGGCCTAATATTTTTGGTAGGTCTAGAAGTCCTTTCTCCCATTAAAGATGTAAAACCTGGTTTTTCTCTAATCACGTAAAACGTAAGTACTTACATGTAGCGAATGTTTAACAATGTATGCAGTGCTATGCATCAGTATGTCACTTTGTGATAACTTCTAACCGTATGATACTGTTCAAGGCAGTCAGCCGCATGCATCAAGTTACAACACCTGTTCCACTGGTCGCGCTGGTTTTCAGCCAGCTGCTACAGGTCAAATTGTGTTTCATACCCTTATTATAATGGCTGCAAAACAATTTTCGGTTACCCTGCTTGGTAATGGAGAGACAATTTACATCCTACTCTCGTTCTAGATCCTCATATATTCAGCACTCTACGCTTTACTTCATGATATCCGGCTTCTGTTGCAGTAGGTCACATGTCACCGCATGCCCACTGCTGTTATATATTGTATACAAAAAATATATTTCTTCGACTTCTGTCCACTTTTAGCAACTATTTCAGCCCTTTACCACACCTGCCCTCAGCCCTTGATGTCAACCTTTGTCGACAACAGCCTCAAAAGTGTTAAACCAAGTTTTCAAAATAAAGCGATTATGGTCTTCTGGGCCAACTGCAACTCCACTTCTATCATGTTCGTGATGTCAAAGGTCAAGGCCCAACTTGACCTTTGACAAAGATCAAGGTCCAGAGAAGACTTACAGCCACTCTCATTTCAAGAAGTTACAAGATGAACTATACCAGTCACCAGATAGAGAATAGCATGCGGTTGTTAATCTTACCCGATGCAAATAATTGCTGGTAGCAGTTAAAATCAATTCTTTATGTCTTCTATCAACGGTCGGTTGCATATTCCATTCCTTGTTGAGAACGGATACATGAGAACTGACACAGCATTCTTTCATGTCGTAGGCAATTCCCAATTTAGGTAATCGAAAAAATTACTGCTCAATGGAAACTACGCTATTTAGAAGCAAGCGACTTTCATGCCAGGCAGGATTCAGGAAAGGTTATTCAACGGAGACGGTCTCACGCAATCTAATCTAGGACATCTGTGACGCTATTCATTCTGGTCCTGTCACACGACTAGCTCTCTTGGATAAAAGCACAGCATACGTTGCGCCATGTCGCGAGTTCGCGTAGAAAAAGTTAGGCTACACAAGCGAAAACTAGATTTATAATTTTGAGTTCTATTTACAAGCAAAAATGTTTACAAGAAGATAAACTTTGTAAAAGTACTCTTCTTCCATTCTTTCTTGTCTAGGACTATTAATTTTCGTAATACAGTAGCAACAGTACCCATTGTGTCTGGTCAGCAATTTGTTTACCGTAAGGCATATGGCGTTCTTGGAAATTGAACGTAATTTCTAGATTTTATATTAATTTCAATAAATTTTGGTTATGCTAGTATTGTCTGCAGTCAAATTCAAACACGGGCTAGCACGGTCCATGCGCGGGGACCTTAAATGGTGTGGCGTCCATTCGAACGGGCGAGCAGTGATGAAGGATGTCACCCGATCAATTCATTGAGTCGAGGGCGTATACGATCACTAATATCACTATAGAAAAACGCGAACATTTAACGTTTAGCTACGAGTCACAGCTGACTCCTAACAGCACTGAAATAATAGAACAATTTTTTCCGATGACAGCCTAAAATGCTACCTTACAGCGTGGAAATTTAAAAAATTTAAGTGGGGAGCGGGGCACATCCCCTCCCCAAACTCCTCCCCCTGCTCGCCTCAGCGATCGTCCTTCGGACGCTCGTTCATCTGTCCCTCCAAACCCATAACCAAGCCTATGCCTTGCCCCCAACCTTCAAGCTCTGGCGACGCCACTGCGTCCAGATACGGGTCACTTAGCACAATCTGTCGTTTAGCGCTGTCGTGACTCTCTTCCACTCATTCATCATGACGCACTGGGATGATTGTAGTTCCATTCTTACTGGTCTGCCAAAGTTCCGGTTTCGCCGGATCCAGTGCGACTATAAGTGTAATGTAACGTAATTAGTAATTTATATAGCGCCGCTCACAGCCGTGGCCATTTAGTAGCGCTCCCAGTGAGAGAGAGAGACAGACAGACAGACAGACAGACAGACAGAGACAGACACAGACACAGACAGAGACAGAGAAAGACAGAGAGAGACAGAGAGAGATGAAGACAATGCTCCTGAGAGGAAAGTCTTACGCAAAGTGAAGAGAAGGGCATTCCATAAAGAGGGGCCCAATGATGGCAAAGTATCGAGTTTGAGCAATCGTGGTCTAGCCAGGGGCGTCTACACCATGTAAACCTTGGAGCGAATGCTCCATCCAAGAAATAGGGGGGGAAAGACCTCATTGCGAAATTAGGGGGATTCAATTTTTTTAATGTCGTACCATGGGAAGGGGAGCGGAGAGGGTAGTTGCTCCAGTGACTTAGGGGAGGGGATAGACGCCCCTGGTCCTAGCTCGTGGGACAAAGAAGTCAGACCGGTCCAGAGATCGGAGAGGCCGACGAGAAGATGCAGAAAGAGGAGGACGAATGAGATCACTTCGGTATTTTGGAGCAAGACCCAGTGTGGATTTGAGGACCAAAGCAAGGACTTTAAACTGGATGCGGTCAGAAAGAGGAAGCCAGTGCAGTTAGTTGACCATGAACGATGATATATGGGGGTATAAGTGTGCTGCTCGAGTCGAAGCCCAACAAGCCCAAACATTAGCTTATAACATAATAATATTCGATGAACTCTACAGTGTCTTCCTGATGGTGCTAGTTGGCACTGCCCGGCATACATCAGAGAGCTGTCTCATCCAGTGTCGAGTCAGCATGTTTGGCGATCGTTGCGTTTTGACCCCTGTTAAGTTGAAGCCGATTTGATGACATCCACCCTTGTGTCTCCGTCACGGTATTCAGCACTGACGTACGACAGGCGAGCGAATTCGATGGCTGACAGCTGGAGTAAGGCTGGACGTCATCGACGTATTGATTGACAAGGGTCATCACGACTCGGGTCAGATCAACTTTGTAAAATTATTTAGAGAAGCGGCCTATGGAGAGAGCCCTGAGGAACACCGAACTGAACGAGCGCCCAGACTGAGCAGTCTGAACTCGTTATTCAAATCATTGTCCGCTCATCCAAGAACGATCCAACCCATTCCATCGATAGGCCGCTGAATTCGTTTATGCTGCCCTGAGACGTCTCCAGAATCTCGTGGTCAACCGTGTCAAACGCTGTGCTCACGTCGAAAAGAGCGAGCAGCATAGCACCTGCTGAGTTGATAGCGTCATAGACATAGGAGTGCAGCCGCGAAAGAACTGTTTCCGTTGAATGGCCCTTCCTGAAGCCAGATTGCAGACTCGACATTAGGCTAAGCTCTTCCAAATACCTGGATACGTATGTGTTCAGGTAAAATTTGCTTGATCACTTTGGAAAGGAAGCTTAGATTCGAGATGGTCCTATAGTACTGTTGTTAATGTCTTCAGGATCCATTACCGGCTTTTTCAGCGATGGCCGTATAATTCATTCATTCATTTCGAGAATTTATATAGCCCCCACTCAAGAAAACTACTCAATGGCGCTCCCAGCCCACCCACGGCAGTAGGCCTATAGACTAGACTTGAACAACTTGTGAAACATAGCCGTGTTGTTCCTAGGCAGCAGAGGATCTTCAGTGGAAGTCCATTCCAAATGAAGGGGCCAGCTGATATTCAGTTATTTCAGTCATATGCCGATAAGGCGCGAAGCTGATAGTTGAGAGGGGAGACCAAAAGGTCGCCACCAGTTTCATTTGAATAAACGTGTTTTAGACAGTCAGAGACATTTTGCAATGACTCAGACTACACTCACACTCAGACTGTACTAAACCGCTTAACCCATTCCCGCTTGAATTTCTTTCGAAAGTGAGTAAACTGACAGTACACATAGTAGAACAACAATAGTGCAACAACAGTTACAGTTACATGTACGTGTAAGTATAATAAATGATGCCACGCTTTTGGCTGGCTGTCAGAACTCACTCCATCAGCGACGCATTACAGAGCCGCACCAAGAAAGGTAAATGCTCGTCGGTAAAGTCACGGAGGAGGAAATCCGGGACGGGGTCAAGCGTAGGTGGCTTTGGCGATATGGAAATGATGAGTGTCCTCAATTCAACGTCAGTTACCGAGTCAAACTTCTCGAACGGAAACTCTGTCGTCGAAGGAGGTTCTCTGCACGCCTAACTGTCCGCCGCATCGCTCTGCACTCGGAGTCAATGAGTGAGAGGATTGGACCTGATGCGGACCGATAAGGGCGGCATCAGCTCATTGTTTGTTTAACAAAGAGTGGTCTCATAAAAGTCGAACAATAATTCGTCCAAAGGGAATTCAGTGTCTGTAGATATCATGCACAGAGCGTTCCTGACAAGGCTATGACGGAACGCCTCTCTGTCCAATGTCTTCCATCCTCTTATGTTGACCTATGCAACTACAGAAAATAAGGCAGGTCAACTGATTATTGTGCTCTCAATTAATCCCAGAACACCGTCACATCACAGTCCCTACATGCACCCTAGCAAATGTAACAACATTATTGGATACAGCCATAGCTCACTACTGACCCAGTTGGCTGCATTTGGTAAGAACATGCGTTCAATGCGCCTCTGCACGTGCGTGTTCTTGCCGATTCGCATACCGATGGTGGATTACTTTGTATATTTAAATCTCGGGCTAGTAAGGTCCGTATATACACGGAGACTTTAAATGGTACGCGTGACACCTATTAGACTAAGCAGAGGCAGCGGTGAAGTACCTCACCCTATCAATTCATTCTAAAATGAGCAGGGTTGAGAACAAACGATCACTAAACATTCCGCTACACCACCGCGTACCCGCCACACCACCGCATTGATGGCCATCGAAAGGTGGAATGCTCCACCAGTTATTGGTGGATTGCTCCGGTACACAGCAGTTGATGTGCATTGTGCAGCCAAGTCTGTTCCTGAAGTTCAGTTGCATTCAGCTCCACTGCGTCCTCTGTTAGCTAAAACAGCCCAATTGCAGTGAGTGGAATTGTTTAATTGGAATTGTTTAATGCGCTATCGGGGGGGCCCGATAGCGCATTGGATAACACACTGGCATAGAGAGCAAGAGGTACCGAGATAGAGGTCCGTAGGCGGACATGCTTTGTAGGCTGCTATTAGCGCCGTGTATTGCAGGCTGTCTGTTCTGTTAGTATTTAAGATTTATGTCTTCTGTAATTAATTTTGTGTTCTTGTGAATTGTTTCAATTGCATAACTGTACCCCAGACAGCCTTCCCCCATCGCTCCCACTGCGAGCCACTGGCGGCACCCGTCGGCTTTCTAGAGGCGTCGGCCTAGTGTGGTCGTCCCTCTACTTTGCCATGATTTCAATGACTGCCGCAAAATTCTGTGGGCCTTGGTCTTGCACACGGTGAGCCAACACTTTGCCCACAGCGAGATGAAGGACCAGCATTGGTCCTCGTATTGCGCAGACAACGAAAGCGGGCCGCGTGTCAGAGTCGTGGTGGGAGGTTTGGAGGGGTAAATAAGGCGCAGTGGTGGATTCACTCGGAAAACAAGCGACATCACCGTTGTAGGCTTAGGAGGTGGATGGGGGAGAGGGTAACGGGAGGGGTGTGGGGAGAGAGCGATGGACGGAGATGACCTAAATGCTGCCCTTGCGTTCTATTATAATTACAGCCTATCAGATCGCTGAATAATACAAATGGCGGAATTTCAAACAAGAAAACCTGTGTTGGGGGTTTTATTGAAAATTTCAATTATAAAACGGTCAGTTGTTGTAATTTGTCCGTTTTGGATCGTTCTAGTAGAAGTCGGCATTTGTTACAAGACTTTAGAGGTGAGTGTATATGCACATTATAGCATGCGTATATAATAATGTATATATATATATATACATATATATATATATAATATATTCAGTTCCTGACGCCAGCCATTTTGGCTGCGATGGGTACGAATAAATGTCTTCATTAAACAGTATTAGGCCTATCTATCTAGCGTAGTCTTGGCTTGCCTCTGCTTCTCTTTCCATCGAATCGTGCATATTTCAACAGTCTTATCACTTTTCAGCAAGATCCTTTCTCGTGTTTGGCACGTTCTGCTCAGTCACAAATCCATTTTGCTATCAGCCTAAAACTTCACTTTTTCACATTGTTTATCCACCGTAGGCTGTCTCTCAACAGACTGACCTGGATGTTGATATGATGACAACATGGTTTTTTGTGTGCCATCGGTTGTTGTCTTGTGCATTATATACAGGCGCTGTAGAAGTTATTAATATTATTAACAATGATATTAACTGTATGACTAAGACTGTTTTTATGGTGCTGGCAGTTATGTTATTGAATAGTAGTGAATGTCTGCATGTGCCAGTTTTGACATACCGTTTAAACTATATCTTTGTCTGTTTAACTGAAAGTATGAAATAGTAGCAAATTTGTTACCTCACATACATTTAGATAACTTTTGTATGTGTTAATGTCTTAGGTTATATTCAAATGGGTGCACAGTAGTCAATACAATACGGTATAGTACAACTGTATTTGATATTGCCCTCCTTTCAAAGTTCACAAGTGCGCACATGACCAGACAGCAAAACATTGCTGGCTCTGAGCAGTTAAGTGAAGGACTTGCTCAAGATCCTTCGACAGTGACCTCTGGCTTGAATAGTCAATCGTTGGCATACTAGGCTGTCAACCTTGAGGTTGGGTATTTAAATCCACTCCAGGTTACACAGGTATTGAAATGTCTGTTTTACCTTGCAAGCATATACAATGACTGGACTTCTAGTGGCAAGATGAGGTTGTGAGAACAGATCACCCTCACTCATGGACCTGTACGTTAACAAAAAATCCATGGTTGGTGGGCTTCAGGCCTGATCGTCTTGTGCACACAAAACACACAGACACACACACATACATCTATATAATACATCACCATAGGCGTAGCTACTGTAAAAATCCATGGTTGGTGGGCTTCAGGCCTGATCGTCTTTGTGATATTCACAGTTAGGTGATATACAGGCATGTAGCAAGACTGAAATTCAAGAGCAGGCAACTTCACAGACCATTGGCAAAATCCTGGTCATTGTGGTCATTGGTCAATAGAAGTTCCAGTATATATTAAAAAAGCAGGAGGAGTGTTACAGTAGCTACGCCTATATGGTGATGTATTATATAGATGTATGTGTGTTTGTCTGTGTGTTTTGTGTGCACAAGTCAATGTACTTGATCAATGGTGTTTAATTATATGCCCTCATATGCGACTAACAGTGCCTTAATTCTATCATATGAATTTGTGAGTCTGTATCTAAAAGCGCAATATAGCAACATTTAAGTACCTGATGATAATGCTGTCATGGTTGTGTTTTGTTATGGCGGTGAGCCTGAAGAGGAGCAACGGCCTAATCATTCCACAGAGGAACGAGGAGGAACTGCCTTATCATTTCACAAAGGAACGAGGTGCAACGGCCTTATCACTCCACAGAGGAACGAGGAGCAACGGCCTCGTCATTCCACAGAGGAACGAGGAGTAACGGCCTTATCATTCCACAGAGGAACGAGGAGTAACGGCCTTATCATTCCACAGAGGAACGAGGAGTAACGGCCTTATCATTCCACAGAGGAACGAGGAGTAACGACTTTATCACTCCACAGAGGAACGAGGAGCAAAGGCCTTATCACTCCACAGAGGAACGAGGAGCAATGGCCTCGTCATTCCACAGAGGAACGAGGAGTAACGGCCTTATCATTCAACAGAGGAACGAGGAGCAAAGGCCTTATCATTCCACAGAGGAACGAGGAGCAATGGCCTTATCACTCCACAGAGGAACGAGGAGCAATGGCCTCGTCATTCCACAGAGGAACGAGGAGTAACGGCCTTATCATTCAACAGAGGAACGAGGAGCAAATGCCTTATCATTCCACAGAGGAACGAGGAGCAATGGCCTTATCACTCCACAGAGGAACGAGGAGCAAAGGCCTTTTCATTCCAACAGCGACGCAACAAAGCCTTATAATTCCACCAGCAACGAGCCTACCATTCCACACTGAGTGGCATCATTACTTGAAACTGCAGCAGATCTGTTGAGTGTAGACGTCATCTTTTGCCTTGATATTTGTTAAATTTAGATTATGCTCCAGTGTGGAACTATTATTTATTACTTGTTTGCTAAGGTAATTGTTTACTGCAGCCAATAATCAGAGGAGTCCAATATATAACCATATAACTTAACTGCTCTGAGGAAGTCTAATGTAGTGTAGAATAACGGTATAGTATTGGCTAATATATTCATGTATAATATAATTTTACAGTATTTTTTAATTGTGTATAAACAGTCGTATGTAGGAACAGTCGCATGTAGGAACAGTCGTATGTAGGGCCCGATAGCGCATTGGATAACACACTGGCATAGAGAGCGAGAGGTACCGAGATCGAGTCCCATAGGCGGACATGCTTTGTAGGCGGCTATTAGCGCCGTTGTATTGCAGGCTGTCTGTTCTGGTAGTAGTTAAGAATTGTTTCAATTGCATAATTGTACATGTACAGCGCAGTGCGTTTGTCAGGCGCTTAATTACAGAATAAATATTAAGCAGAAGAAGAACAGCAGTTCCGTATGCTAAACCTTAGGCAGCCATGGGTATGAAGTAGTAGCGACTTCATTTTCTTGGTCTCTGCTTATGAGGTCAGGTGACCTGTCCTCTGCTTTGCTGTTTCATATTCCCACTGATAGTTTACGGTCAGTATGCTTATTATAGTTTAGTTGGTTAGAGGGTGCAGGAGAAGCAGAATCTCAAAACGGATATGTTGTGTTGGTGACACGTTACAAATTGAAGTCATATGTTCCACATTGTTATATTTAACACTTTAACAATTTATGATCTGCATTGGTTCCCAGTCACTTTTAGTACACACTCATAGTTAAAGGGTTAACTGTTCCACTATTGTTTCTTATTCTTTGCGATACAATGAACAATGTTTGACTTCAATATAATTATTTTCTTAGAAATATGCAAATAATATTTGAAGGTAATTAGAGTGAAGTTTAATTTAAATCAATAATTAACTTGTTATTATCCTGAACTGTTTTAATATTATCTGCTCTGCTGTTTGTAAATTTTTCTATTATGGTAGTTGGTTTTATCCGCAATAGATTTACATAAAACTGAAATAACTATAATTTAGAACTAGCTGAAATGTTCCTCTGTTGTTTGTCATTCTCTTTGATACGATGCATGGTGTTAACTTCAATGTAATTACTTCCATAGAAATGTGATAATATGTTAGAGTGAAGTTGAAGCAATATTCTTATACAGAACTGGTTTAATATTAACTGTTCCACTTATTGTAATGTTTGTGATTTAATGGATAGTTTGATGCAATATAACCATTTCCACGAAACTCTGAAATCATTATAATTCAGAACTGGTTTAACTTTTTCATTGTTTGTTTTTCTTGTAATATATTGAATGGTGTAAACTTCAACATAATATTTCATTGCCATAGAACTGGATTATCTACATTGATAGTTGTTCAATCCAATCTCAAAAGTGCATAGTCTTGGTGGAATTGTGTACTTTTGAGGTTGGAAATACGGTTACCAAACATATAAAAATTCATCTGACAATCCCTTAATTACACCTACATTCATAGAGCCCACAGTGACAGTGTGGACAAACTGCGTGAACAATCGTAGGACCCACTGTGACATAGTGTGGGCAAACTGTGTGCACAATCGTAGTACCCACTGTGACATAGTGTGGGCAAACTGTGTGCACAATCGTAGGACCCACTGTGACATAGTGTGGGCAAACTGTAGGTACAATCGTAGGACCCACAGCTGACGAGTTGCCACTAGCTGTGCTATGCGCGGCGACGCTGGGTGCAGTGTCATCTTACCCGCAGCGATATACACTGGGCCCTGCGGCTAACCCATAGAGCGCGGCCTGTGCACCGCTTAGGGCTTGATGATGCAACGACAATAAATGCCGGCCCCGCAGGGGTCCGCCCATCCGTGCCTTCACGGGTCCCCAAACGTTGGCCTGTAAAGTCTAGATGTGCGTCGCCCAATCTCAGACCCTCTGGGCGTGCGATGCCGATGCGCTGTGGGCAATCAAAATCGGCATCCCTTGGGCCCTGCGAAACGTGGCTGTCTGGGACACTGTAACCAGTGGCGTAACGAAGGGGCAGAAGAGGAACAGCCGCCCCCAGCGCAGCACCAGAGGAGCGCAAAATTTGCCTTTAGTGGTACACAGTACTATGACAAGAAAGATTTAAAGCCTAGAAAAGGAGGCGCAGTCATCAACCCTTGCCCCTGGGCGGTGAAACCCTTTGTTACGCCACTGACTGTAACCGGTTGCCTTTGTCAACCGGATTTTTTCAATAACAAATATTATTATTATTATATTTACTGTAGCCTATGGATAAATTGTTGATTAAGTAAAATTTAATTCTAAATAAAGTGATAATTATGTAGACAATTTTTGAAATGATATTTATAAATGAACTAAAAATACTTTAAGTCTTAGAGCTGGATTTAAGAGCTATAAACGGTTTAGTAGTTTACTTCAATTACCCGAATTCAGGGTTAGGTAGCATAGCCCAAAACTCAGTCAGAATTGCTTACTGAATGCATTTCTGATAAGGCTGACGAAACTGAAGTTGAGTTACAGACTTTTATCTGCTATACATCTGTATGTGTACCAAATTGTTAATTTTCTGTTGTTTTAGAGGCTTCAGCTGACACCTATTTAGGGTGCTATAATGAAAATGGAACCTATGAAGTATTTGTACGTACCTCAGTAACTAGTATCTCAGACTTGACCAGTTTTGCGCCAGATGGATGCAGAGAGAGATGTAGAAAAGACCTGATTTATTCCTTTGCTGGACTGTGGGTTGGTATTT
This sequence comes from Aporrectodea caliginosa, assembly GCA_020284085.1. Taxonomy (NCBI): domain Eukaryota; kingdom Metazoa; phylum Annelida; class Clitellata; order Crassiclitellata; family Lumbricidae; genus Aporrectodea; species Aporrectodea caliginosa. Next base: position 206,756 of record JACEVL010000528.1, read on the forward strand.
TTTTTATTCAATTCACAAGATCTACTGTGCTTTACCGACCTAGGCTAGCACTTCAAAACAGTCCACTGTGTTGCAAAGATTTGTTTTGGATTATGAATTCACATTTGTGTAGATTGTTGAGGAGTGCTTAACAGAGGTCTAGCTGTACAGGAAGAACTATTAAGAGAATTGAAAAGTATGCATTTTTTGAAGGCATAAAAGTCTTTTTATCCATCTAGTTTAACTTACGGAAATCTTGCTTGCTTGTTTGAGCCACAGGCTAAAAAGTCAAATCTTGCGACGACTAATTCGATCACTTACAATCATTCAATCGTCCTGAAACTTGGCAGATAGACTCGCCCTCGCAGACACTTCATTCTATAAAATTTCAGCTCCCCCAAAAAGGCAAGCTTATAGAATCGGGGACTCAACTTTTCGAATCGGGGAATCCCTTTTTCCGACACGCAGCGTTGCCATTGGCCAGCGTTGCCATTGGCCGCAACAAAACGGGCGCGCTGCCTCATTAAACGCATGCTATGTCGTAAAATGAACGCGGACTATATATTTGTAGAGGTAACTGCTTCGTAAGACGCATTATAGGATACTACACCGTGAGGCATAAAAAAGGAAGCCCCTACAAAATCGTTATTATTTTAACAATATTCAAACAATCTCAATGAAATTTATGAAATTTATAGCTAAATAGCAGGCAATGTAACAAAATTTACAATTTGTACTCAAACTGTCCGCCTTCAGCTTCTACGCATGCGCGAAGTCGCTTGCGCCATTCACGCACCGCCGAGTCAATAATTCGTTGGTCAAGATCGTTCCAAGCTTGCATGATTCGCTTACGAAGATCTTCAACATCACGGACCTTTGTTTTGCACACCATTTCCTGCATGCATCCCCAGATTTGATAATCTACGGGATTCAGATCTCGGCTGTTAGGGGGCCATAGTGTTGGAAGTATGAAGTCAGGAGTTTCATTCGTCAGAAGTGCAACTGTTTCTCGAGCTCTGTGCACTGGAGCACCATCTTGCTGGAAAATGTAAAATTCAGAGAATTCTCGAATATCAGGTAGAAGGTCTTCCATGAGTAAAACATCTCTGTAGTATTGCCTGTTGATTTTTACTCCCGGTTCAACGAAGTGAATTGATGTGCGCCCCAGAGAAGAAACACCGACTGACACCATCAGGGATTTGCTAAACGTCGGACGTGTGCGTAAAAGGCGGTCGGCTGCAATATCACTCTTTCGAGTTCCAACGGCTACATACAGACGATAGTTTTGAGCATTGCTAGGAGAAGCAAGTGTGAATAATTTTTCGTCTGTAAACCAGATGAAATGCACTAGGCTAGCTGGGTAGCGACGCAACAAAAGGCGACTGCGGTGCGTGAATGGTGCAAGCGACTTCGCGCATGCGTAGAAGCTGAAGGCGGACAGTTTGAGTACAAATTGTAAATGCTTTTACATTGCCTGCTATTTAGCTATAAATTTCATGAATTTCATTGACATTGCATGAATATTGTTAAAAATAATAACGATTTTGTATGGGCTTCCTTTTTTATGCCTCACGGTGTAGATGGATATTAGTAAAAAACTTTGTTTTTACGGGCTGTATTTTTTATCCATCTAGTTTAACTTACGGAAATCTTGCTTGAATGTTTGAGCCACAGGCTAAAAAGTCAAATCTTGCGACGACTAATTCGATCACTTACAATCATTCAATCGTCATGAAACTTGGCAGATAGACTCGCCTTCGCAGACACTTCATTCTATAAAAATTTCAGCTCCCCCAAAAAGGCAAGCTTATAGAATCGGGGACTCAACTTTTCGAATCGGGGAATCAACTTTTCCGATACGCAGCGTTGTCATTGGCCGCAACAAAAACGGGCGCGCTGCCTGATTAAACGCACGCTATGACGTAAAATGAACGCGGACTATATATTTGTAGAGGTAACTGCTTCGTAAGACGCATTATAGGATACTAGATGGATATTAGTAAAAAAACTTTGGTTTTACGGGCTGTATTTTATTATCGATATTAATTAGCGGTCAAAAGGTAACATATATTTTTGTGTTGTTCATTTCTTCTTTAATGATTATGATTGCTGTATATTAATTGTATGGCCTACACTTTTTATCCAGTATGATCTCGCCTATAGATATATAGATACCCTCAGAATTATCAAACAGAATCACTGATATAATAGTGCATTTGTGCTGGTGATTTGCAGAAACTGTTCAATTTATTTTTATAGTTGTTTATGTTCATACGTTAACAGAAATTGAATGGTTTCTATTTGCAGGGGGGCACTCATTGCATATGTACAAAAGAGCTGCAGGAAGGTCAAGTTGCACACGTTAATGATTCGCTCTGCTACTCACCATGTCCAGGGACACCAACAGAATTTTGTGGAGGATCCAATGCTTCGTATATATTTAGTGTTTACTCGGGTTAGTTATTGTGATAGACAATGGCAGATAGTTCTGTCATTTATGTACAGTCAGCTGCTACTAGTAACCCAAGTTTAGATGTGTTACTGCAGAATGCTACTTTCTTACCCTTAGGCCCTATAGATATTATGGGATGCAGAGATTAAAACATTTTACGTAATTGTAGCAAGCCAGCAACCTAATAAAGCTTCGCATGGTGCGTCTTTATATTTGCGACCAGTTGACAGAGTACTCAGGCTTAGACGAAGAAGTATACCTATCCATCATAGGGCCTATAGAGGCTAAAGGTTAGAAGTCCAGATTGCCAGATTCGTTGTTTGACCCGGTTAGCTACATTGCTTGGAGCGAGCATCAAGGCACCTCTTTGTGTGAGTCTGCGATGTCGTTTTGCATACTGATGGTAAGTTTTCAAAGATTGCAATCTCGGGTTAGCGGTAGAGCCCTGCGCCGGCCGCGCCGCGCCGCCGCCGTCGACATTTCTTGGACGCCGCCGCCGCCGATTTTTGTCGGTCGGCGCGCCGGCGCCGCCGCCGCCGACAATTTGTCGGCGCGCCGCCGATGCCACGCTGATGTGTATAATTCTTGTTGTTGCATTTCGCATGTTTTGCATGATTTCGCCATAAATTGTTGCTTCAATGCGAAATAGAAGTCGAAGTCTTGTATAGGCCTACTTAAAACCATAAGAAAGTTTTCTTTGCGAAACTTGATTGGAAGTTGCTGGAAGTTGCGTTGCTGCAAAACTTAAGAATTCCACGTGTGTGATTTAGTTGTGCTGTGTGTATCTTACTGTACGATAGGATGAAAGAGAACTGTCTACCGTCTAGTACTGTATTACATATTTACATTGCAGCGCAGGTAAAGGGCCGGGAACATTATGCCGACAAAGGCGCCGATGCTCACACAGGTTATGGTTCTGTGGCCCGAGGCAGGAGCATGTTCACATAACTTTTTGGAAGCATTGATACATTAAAAATATTATTTGCGACCTAAATCTTAACACATTGAGCACAAATATTTCCTGTACACGAGGTATCTCGTAGTACAATAGGCCTACATAGTGCTACACGCAAACACTGGCTCACGCCTAATAATTCTGATGATGATGTTGGTAGTGGTGGTGTTGATCACGATGATGATGGTGGTGCTGCTGATGATGGTGGTGGTGGTGATGATGATGGTAGTGATGATACTGATGATATTGGGGTGATCATGATGATGGTGGTGGTGGTGGTGCTGATGATGTTGAGGATGGTGGTGGTGGTGATGGTGATAATGGTGATGATGATGATGATGGTGATGATGATGATGAAGATGATGGTGATGATGATGATGATGATGGTGGTGGTGTTGACCATGATGATGTTGATGATGATCAATGGTGGTGGTGATGATGACGATGATGATGGTGGTGGTTATGATGATGGTGGTGATGATGGTGATGATGATGATAGTGATGATGATCATAATGATGATTTAGATGACGATGATGATGATGATGATGATGATGATGATAGATCTGAGAATGATGATGGTGGTGGTGATAATGATGAGGATGATGTTGGTGATGATGATGATGGTGATGATGATAATGATGGCGATGCCGGTGGTGATGATAATGATGATGTAGGGGGGTGATGATGATGATGATGATGATGGTAATGATCATGATGGATGGTGGTGGTGATGATGATGATGATGGTGATGATGAGGATGATGATGGTGATGATGATGGTGTTGATGATGAAGATGATGGTGACGATGATGGTGGTGATGATGATGATGGTGGTGGTGATGATGGTGATGATGATAATGATGGCGATGCCGGTGGTGATGATAATGGTGATGATGTTGGTGGTGGTGATGATGATGATGATGGTGATCATGATGGATGGTAGTGGTGATGATGATGATGATGATGATGATGATGATGATGATGATGATGATGATGATGATGATGATGGTGATGATGATGATGGTGATGAAGATGATGGTGACGATGATGGTGGTGGTGGTGGTGATGATGATGATGTTGATGATGATCAATAGTGGTGGTGATGATGACGATGTAGATGATGGTGATGATGATGATGGTAAGGATAATGATGGTGATGATGATGACAGTGATGTTTCTCATAATGATGATTAAGATGACGACGACGACGACGATGATGATGATGATGATGATGATGGAGCTGAGAATGATGATGACGGTTGCGGTGATGATGATGGTGGAGGTAATGATGATGAAGATGATGTTCGTGATGATGATGATGATGATGATGATGATGATGATGATGATGATGATGATGATGATGATGATGATGATGATGGTGGTGGTGGTGGTGGTGGTGGTGATGATGAAGGTGATGATGATAATGATGGCGATGCCGGTGGTGATGATAATGATGATGATGTTGGTGATGATGATGATGATGATCATGATGATCATGATGATGGTGATGATCATGATGGATGGTGGTGATGATGATGATGATGATGATGATGATGATGATGATGATGATGATGATAATGATAATGATGATGGTGGTGATGATGATGATGATGGCGATGCCGGTGATGATGATGATGATGATGTTGGTGATGATGATGATGATGATGATGATGATGATGATGATGATGATGATGATGATGATGATGGTGATGATCATGATGGATGGTGGTGGTGGTGATGATGATGATGATGATGATCATGGTGGTGGCGGTGGTGATGGTGGTGATATTGGTGGTGGTGGTGGTGATGATGATGATGATGATGATGATGATGATGATGATGATGATGATGATGATGATGATGATGATGACATGGTGGCGATGATGATAGAGGGGCCAACTCCGACCATGGCCCACCATTTGATATTTTGCCCCCCATCACGAAGTAAAGGATAATCACGAGGCCTTCATGATGATGATGGCTTGACGTGTTGGTTAAAAGGGTGGCGGCGGTCAATGTGTTAATAGTGATTAGGCCCTATATAAAAGACGAGCGCCTTTGTGAAACAGAGCCAAAGATTGTACCCACAAGAAATCTCAAACTCAAATAGTGCCTACATCATGTTGTGTGTAGTTATACAGGCCTATCGAGTTTAAAATGGGTTGAACTGACCCAGTCTCTCTCTTCCTCCCTGAAAGCTCACGCACTGAGTATTTAAGCTATATATCAGTCAACTCTGTCTAAGTAACCCTCTCCCTTTTCGCTTTGCCTGAATGCTCTCCCCTATGCATTCCTCTCTCGGGGCGCCCTCTCTAGCTCTGTCTTGTTCGCTGCGCATCTGTCACTCCTGTCAGGACTAATGAAGATGAAACTGTCTTTCAGTAGACATATCAACGCCTGTTAAAGTTTCAGGGCCAAAGGGTTAGATTCGAATGATGTCCTAGGCAGTCGTCTTACAGACCTTTCCCTTAGCCCAGTGGGAGGTACGTATACCGAATGACACTGAGTCATCAGACTAGCTGTGGCAATATTTCATCAATGGGACTAGAGAAAGCCAAGACTTTTGCCATAGGCCCTAGATTCAGATTCTTTTGGTGTTGCCAGTCCCAGTCGCGTTCTCTCAGCAAAATGAAACCTAGGACTAATATCCTAGATGAAACTGATAAAATCGTGCGATGTAACAGTTAACAAGCCGTGCAGGTCTTTCCGCTGAGAATGAATTAGGTCGCTTCCAAAAGTTTCGGGTAATTCTCAGACTTTGCAGCTATCAAGACTAAACAAGTTTTATGGTATGTGTCATATTATGTCGCTGATTATTATTTAACACATGATGATTGTCTAAATTGCCATTTTACGTTACATAAAAAATACCTAGCTATGTATATACCACTGGATATAATGTATAATACTACCCACCTTAGGTCTGCACTTGGCTGCGGTTGGCTCACACAACTTTTAAACACTTCCAGAGCCACTGAGCGCAAAGGTGCGAGATAGTATAGTGGTTAGCGCGCTGGACTGTAAATCGAGAGGTCGGGGGTTTAAATTCCCTGCCAGGGCAGAAATTTGGTTCTAGAATTCTGTTCCACCAGCACACCCTAGCCAACTCAGCTATAAAGTGTACACTGACCGTACACTGTCTGTGGGAAGATGAGTCGGTGATGGAGAGGATTGGCCACCTGCCCTCATATGCCGAGGGTAAGAAAATGAAGTCGCTAACACTTCATACCCATGGCTTAAGGAACTGCTCTTCTCCTTGTCCTCTCCCTCTTCTTCTCTTTGTCCTCCTCCTCCTTTTCCTCCTTCTCTTTGTCACCCTTCTTCTCCTCCTTCTGCTTCTTTTTGTCCTTCTCTTCCCCTCCTCCTCCTCCTTCTCTTTGTTCTCCTCTTCCCCCTCCTCCTCCTTCTCTTTGTCCTCCTTTTCCTCTTCCCCCTCCTCCTTTTCTTTGTCCTCCTCCTTCTTCTCCTCTTCCTCCTCCTTCTTGTTCTTGTTCTTGTTCTTTTTGTTCTTCTTCTTGTTCTTCTTCCTGTTCTTCTTCTTGTTCTTCTTCTTGTTCTTCTTCTTGTTCTTCTTGTTCTTCTTCTTGTTCTTGTTCTTCTTCTTGTTCTTCTTCTTGTTCGTTTTGTTCTTGTTCTTGTTCTTGTTTTTCTTCTTGTTCTTCTTGTTCTTCTTCTTGTTCTACTTCTTGTTCTTGTTCTTCTTGTTCTTCTTCTTGTTCTACTTCTTGTTCTTGTCCTTCTTGTTCTTGTTCTTCTTCGTATTCGTCTTGTTCTTCTTCTTGTTCTAGGTCTAGTTCTTGTTGTTGTTGTTGTTGTTTGTTGTTGTTGTTCTTCTTCTTCTTCTTCTGCTTCTTCACATTGCAGCGCGGTAGCGCCTCGCAGTGTTGCCACAACGAAAACCATTGACAAATTGGGGCAGTTCCTAAAGGTTTTCCAGTCAACAACCGAGGTTTTGAACGGCGTGAAATAGACCACTACGCCGACCACGCCGCGCCGCCGCCGCCGCCGATTTCTGTTGGTCGGCGGCGCGCCGCCGCCGCCGACCAGAAATGACCGGCGCGCCGCCGCCGGAACTTTTAAGTCGGCGCAGGGCTCTAGTTAGCGGTAGTGAAGGATCCGAGCCGATAAATTCATTGAAAAACAAATTGGTCGAGTCCATACATCGGCTATAGAAAAAATGTGTACATCATATTTAAGGCTCAGCGGGCGTTCACCGTGAGTGGCACATGAGTGGTAAACTAGGGTAATAATCGCCGGATGGGCGGGATTGAGGCGTCAGAGGACCCGGTAATGCAGAGCGTAGCTACAAGCCCGCACTTCCTGGGGGCAAGGAGGAGGTGTGCAAAGACGGCAAGGGTGGCCGGTCGGGTGCTGAGCAGCGGTAAGGACGCAGATGACCTTCTGGCGATCCAGCTCTACGCATCGGTAGATGGTCGGGGTCTCAAGCAGCAGGGACAAACCCCTCATATTAACACCTGGGTGACAGATGGGTCTGCCCTCCTCTCGGGGGGTGACTATATCCAGGCTGTGAAAGTGAGGGGGAGCCTGTTGCCGTCTGCGGAGCGCAGCTCCCGCGGGCGGCGGACGGGCCCAGTATGGTGTGACGCCGGGTGCAACGCTTGGGGCACTCTGGCTCACATCTCCCAAAGCTGTGCGAGAACCCACCGTCTCCGATGTGATAGGCATAATTCGGTGCTTGATCTGGTGTCAAGAAAGATCGAGTCAAAGGGGCACGCGGTGACCCAAGAGCCGATTATACCTACAAGAGCTGGGAGGCGCAAGCCTGACTTGGTGGCCCTGGTGGATGGTGTCGCCTATGTCGTTGACGTCACCATTACCTCGGACTGTAATGATATGAGCGGTCCATATGAGGAGAAGGTCTGCTACTACGCTAGACCTGACGTCATCGATTGGGTGGCTACTGTTCATCCGGGCAAGCCGTGTGTCTTTGGGGCGGTAGTCCTGAACTGGAGGGGTGCACTCCATCATGCCTCGTCTAGCCTCCTCCGCAAGTTGGGGTTGAGCGCTAGTGACGAAACCCTTATGTCGGTCCGTGTTCTAACATACACCGCGAACATGTTTCGCCACTATAACCGGTCGACAACGAGGGGCTCGACGACGCCGGGCATGGATGAAGCCTAGGCACCGCGTTCATGAAAAGACCATACCCACTTCAGACCAAGTACCGAGGTCTGATCAACGCGGTCGGCCCGAAAGGCGACGTACGCGAGAGAGTCCCTGGTCTCGATTGCCTGCTTAACCGGAGGCACAACTGCCCATGGCCAGCTCGGCCTGACAACCAGCTGCGTGTCTTCCCACGGCGGGGCTGCCAAAATCCTGTCGTGGGAATGCTCAGTCCCTTTGTGGGCTGGACGTCCTAGTGGGGTGGGCGCCCACTTCAAATTACATCGATCGGTTGTCGCCAGAGCTAACACCCCATGATGAAGATTGGCGGTCGCGCAAACGGCCGCCACCGACTGAGGGTAAAAAAAAATAGTCAGATATTGCTCATACAATGCATAGGCCAGATGAATGTGATTATCTAGAACAACACTTTAATACCATCTCAGTCCATCTGGCTGGCATGCCATATGTTTATGCAATACTGTGAAACAATTTTTTGGCTCTCGGAACATAGCCAGCAGTTGTAATAACGTACTAAATTTAAATGTTAACTGCCACGAGCGCTCACACAATAAGGCCTGTGTACTGCAGATGGTTGTGCTCGCTATCCTTAAACTCGCGCGCACAGTTTAAATTTAGCTATGTTTCTGCTTTTTAATTAAAGATTAAAGTAATTTTTAAATATAATTTCATTATCTGTGACATCAAATTGTTTTATTACTTTGTTTATCTTTGTCTCTTACTTTCATTTAAATTTTTCTGGGTCTTGCTTCTTGTGCCTAAGAGTCAGACTGCCAGTAAACTGATTATTGGAAATAGGCCTTTTGTCTTTAAGACTTTTGTTAATTGCCATGATGTAATAATGTTATGTATATTAATTATTCATGCTGTAGAGGTCATTGTGTTGTATTTTACCACATGTCCAAAACTGGGTCTTGAACCATGCCGTAAAATGCATTTTGAAATTGTTACATTGGAAATACTTGAAACTGGTTTTTTACTGATGAGCTTTTACTTTCTAATCCTTAATTTTTGTCAGGAGCAGACAAACAACCAGAGAACTGATTCATTTAATTTGATGACTTGGATGGACATAATATAGCAGGTGCCCACGAGATACGTCATTGGATCTGCCAGCCCTACTGATTAGCAGGATTTTAATACAAGTTTCTGTGCCAAACTCTATGGGAAACAATAGGCTCTCTGCACACAGTGTGCATGTGTACCTGTTTGAAATTTAGGTCACACCCAAATTTCCAATCATAGTCGTTAACTCAAAAAACTTTGGACATACAGTCATAAATCAACACTATTGTATGTTCCTTTTAACTTGCATAAAGTTGTTTTACACATGATCATGGTGGCTTTGCATTTTACCGAGGTATTTGTTTACATATGAACTTACAGTTTTTATTGAACTTTAACACTTTACGCGAGCTAGGACAGCGCTTTTGAGGTATGTGAAAGGAATTATATATGTCTAGGTACATACTCATAATAGTCTCATATAAGAGCATTTATGAAGTGGATTTTGAGAACCTCTAATGATCGTTACAATAATCAGAAAGTGCACTGTGTCGTATGCATGCTGTGGGTACTAGTCTCATCAGTATTGAGTAGAATTTCTTCTAATTTATGTCATATTTATGCTAGTTTTGTATTGTTTATTTGACTTTCAGATATTGATGAATGTGCAACAGGAACTCACAAGTGCAACCATTCTTGTAGTAATACTGAAGGCAATTACACTTGTTCCTGTACATCAGGATATGAATTATTAGGGCGCTTTGACTGCAGAGGTAAGCTGGAATTATTTGTGATAGTTGAGTATTGTGATAACGTAATTTCCTCCCGTCTAGTTTTTCGTGCACGTAACCCATTTTCACGCATTCCTCTCTCAACTTAAAATGGTCCTATTTGGCCACGCTGAGGTTGGGAGCACCTCTGAGTAGTTCCCTTGAAGTAATGAATTGCACGATTTGTTGTTTCAGGTTGGAATATGATTTTATCGGGAATTATAGAAATGGCACAGGTTATTGTAATTTCTGTAATATTTATGGTTTTGTTATTTATTTGAATTGCAGATATTGATGAATGTGCAAGAGGAAGTCACAGCTGTGGCCACTTTTGTAACAACACAGAAGGCAGTTACAACTGTTCTTGTCCTTCAGGATACGAATTGGATGGACGCTTTAACTGTAAAGGTAAATATACTGGGTTTAAAATTATTTGTTATGGACGAGTGCTGTGATAATGTCATCATTAAATCATAAATCATACATTGCACAACATATTATATTATATTAGTTTCATTATATTTAATGACTTCGATGGGCATAATAGAGCACGTGCACATGACATACTTCATTGGATCTGCCAGCCATACTGGTTTGCAGGGTTTTAGTACAAGTCTCCGCGCCAATCTCTATGGAAAACAATAGGCTTTGTGAACAGTGCACACAGTGTGCATGTGTAGGCCTACCTGTTTGAAATTTAGGTCACACCAGAAATCATAATCGTTAACTCAAAAAAAAACGTTAGAAATTTGGAGTTTACAATTAAAATTTGCAATTCTGGTGTGATCTATGAAGACTATGATTGAAATTTTCAGCAAATATACTTGCAATGTCAGAATTACTGCAGCAGCTAGTATAATTAGTTTGCAAACAAATAATTTTGCAAAATTTAACAGCCAGACTTTCAAAACCTTTTTAAGCCTTATTGATGTAATGAGGTAGGCTACTATAATAGCAGTCATGCTTACTTTCAAAAATGAATGTATGTATCTATTGTGGCTGCCTGTTATTTAAATTTATAAGTAAGTAAGTAAGTATATGTGTTCTTTATTAAACGCAATCAAACGCTCTGCGTTTACATACAAAGTAGTCTCCTCAGTATAAGAGTATTGGATAGACTATCTTCTAATTTCTGTAATATTTATGCTAGTTTTGTATTGTTTATTTGACTTTCAGATATTGATGAATGTGCAACAGGAACTCACATCTGTAGGCAATTTTGTACTAACACTGAAGGCAATTACACATGTTCGTGTACATCAGGATATGAATTGGAAGGGCGCTTTGACTGCAAAGGTAAGTTAAAATTATTTCTGATGGTTGAGTATAATAATTGTGATAACGTAATTTATATATTTGCCGATTTGTTGTTGCAGGTTGGAATATGATTTTATCTGGAATTTTAGCAATGGCACAGGTTATTGTAATTTCTTTAATATTTATGGTTTATTGTAATTTATTGGAATTGCAGATATTGATGAATGTTCAAGAGGAAGTCACAACTGTGGCCAATTTTGTAACAACACAGAAGGCAGTTACAATTGTTCTTGTCCTTCAGGATACGAATTGGATGGACGCTTTAACTGTAAAGGTAAATAGGCTGGGTTTAAAATTATTTGTTATGGACGAGTGCTGTGATAACTGATAACGTCGTCATTAAATCATTGCACAACATATTGTTTAATAATGAATTTATTTTGTTGGAAATTGTCTTAGATTGCAGTTTACGATTATTGTGATTAATGTCTCAAAGATTTCGAATGAGAATTTTCAGATGACAGTCACCCAAGTTGCTTTGCTATCGAAACCGCGCGCCCAAAACCGCGCCGTTAATTCCCGCGTGCTATTCTTTATGTCGCCGATCAAAACCGCGACTGTCAGCGCTTCTAGTGAAGTTCTTTATCGTAAAACATTTTCGCAGGTAAAGACAATTCCTTTGAAATTATATTTCAAGAAGACAGTGATGAGGTGACAGTTGTTTTAAAACGTTCAATTATATTTCAAAGCTACTATAGGCCTACTCGAAATAACCGAATTGTTACCACCAAATAGGCCTACTAAAAGATCAATATGTGCACTTCAAAGAAGCCACCTCTATTCATGGCAAGATGGAATCACTATATAGAACTGCTTCAAGTGGTGATCACATTTAATTATGCCTGTTGTCCATAAATTGAATTTACGGAAGCGAATGCATTAATTAACTAGTGAAGACAATGGTGAGGTGGCAGTTGTTTTTAAATGTTAAATTAATTTTAATGTATGTGATAAGTGATAATGATTATGTGACCAGTTGCTTTAAAAACTTTAATATCAATTTATTCAATGAATGATAATAGTATATATGTGATTATTATGTGAATACGGTGATAAAGTTAGCCTTAGTTAGGCCTACTGGTTGCTTTTAAAACTTTAATGCAGCTTACCCACATGTTTTCCTTGGTGCTGCAAGAACGAGTCATTCTTTACCGCTAATTCTGTTGATTGGAAACCATCCAAGATGGTAGGATGGTAGAGCATCAACTAACTGAAAACCACTAGAGCTGTTGTGACAGGATCTCATATTCTATTCACTCTGGTCAAGTGAATAGATTTTGAGAACAGGAATGTTGCAGTGATTTTTGGGAGTTGTGTGACAGCATAGTCTAGAGCATTCCACTGTTGTTCGATCCTCGTTGGCCTCCCCTTGGGGTTCTTGGGCGACTAGATGGAGTTCTGCGCTCGGCTGCTCGGCTCATTGGGCGAATTCCCAAATTCGGCTCTGTTTCTGCCTACATGCGCGTTGTGTTGCATTGGTTACCTGTGGCCCAACGGATCCCATACCGGGTTGCTGCGTTGGTTTCACGTTGCATCCTTTGCTGTGCTCCATCTTACCTGCGCGATCTCTGCCGCCCAGTGTCCGACGTTGTAGCGCGTCGGGCGCTTCGCTCCGCGACGATGGGGCAACTTCTAATTCCACGGGCTCGCTTGACTGCTAGGCAGCGCCGAGCTTTCTCGGTTGTAAGCCCCTCCATCTGGAATGACCTACCATCGGAGCTGCGTTTGCTGCCTTTGACCAATCAAACTGGGTTGTATAAATCGCTCAAGTCTTTTTTCTTTTGTCGTGGCTGGTCTGGGAGCGCTTCTGAGTAGATTTATTGAAGGGGCGCTATATAAATCTCCAGAATGAATGAATGAATTCAGGATAGATTGGAAACAGTTGCTTTGTATGCTGACTATGTAATAATTATACTATTTTGTGTTGCTTTTTAAAATTTCAGACATTGATGAATGTGCAATAAGAACTCACAGTTGCAGCCATTCTTGTAGTAACACTGAAGGCAATTACACTTGTTCCTGCCCATCAGGATATGAATTGGAAGGGCGCTTTGACTGCAAAGGTGAATGTATACTTTGGTTCAAATTATTTTGAGATGTCATAATGTGAATCAAACAGTGCATAATATGGTGTTTTGGAATATTTTTTACCTGGAATTTTAGTACTTTGTCAGAATAATGGAACCGTAATAAGGGCAATTGAGGATTAAACTGTGAGTGTCAAAATGCATTTATGATCATGACAGAGAAAACTATTGCAAGGTCAGAAAAAACTAACAATTAATTTGAATACCCAAAATATATAGACCAACTTGTTGATTATGCCACAAGCACTTTGCATCACTGACTTAGAAGCATAACTGCATAATAATTTCCGGGCTTATTCTAATTGTTCGATGCAGAAATCAATCATTTGAATACTCTTAAATTTAGACCTGTGCAAAGTAAAGAGACACTGCCGTATAGGCTGATGTAGAAAAGTCTTTCCGAACCTGGCAGTGCGTAATGTTGTGGGTGTTCATAGGGCTTCATACGTGGACATACTTGTACAGAGCAGACCAGACTGAAGTAGATTTTGTTTTAGGATTGTTATAGTTCACCACAGTGTTCACGTGATCATGATCATACAGGCCTTTGGAAACTTATAATAAGTTTGTGTACAAAATATTTGTAGATATAAATGAGTGTGTTAAGAATACATCAGGATGTGAGCAGATATGTAACAACACTGTTGGAAATTACACCTGTGGATGCATTAATGGTTTCAGGCTAAGTACTACCAACAGGTTCAAGTGTGATGGTAAGAATCGTTTAACTCTAGGCATATATAAAACGAACCGACTTGCAAAACAAAATTAAGAATGATTTATAATTTTATTGTAATCTGGCTACTATTCAGCAGAGACTTGCTGGTGGCACTTGACAACACAAAACCAGAACCAAGAAAATGGTTTTCAAGTGATCATGAAACAGAGATAACGAAAGACCTGGAAGCTTGGATTGCAGGTTTCTAGGCAACTTATTCCACTTTGCATGGTGTGATTGCAGGCAGGACCATGTTAGGGCACTCCAAGCCTATAATTTTAGGCCCCCCAGGTAATGGTAACGAATAGTTCCTCATACATGACTGTGGATAAATGATCAAAGCGCACATGATCCTACAGACGATGGAGACAGATCTTCACTCAGTAAACTATAGTAGGAGCTCTAAGATGGAACCTTGTTGGAGACCCAGTGAGACCAAGAACCAGACAGACCATGTGGAAAAAACCACTTTAATATTGACATGAACCTATCAAACTTGTCCTTCAGTGCTATTTACTTCTTATGGAATAGAAGTTCAGCCGTCTGAACTTCATTGCAAACTGCATGTGTAATGTAATGAAACTCATCAAACGTCTGTGTAATGCAAAACCTGCACTAGAGAGATAAACTTATTTACCAGCATGTAATGAAATCAAAACTGCAAAGAGCTAAGTTGTTTGGTCGGTTTCCATGTGACTGTGATGGAAAGATTGAAAATGTTTGTGATGTCATGGCTGGTGAGAGAAAGGATATTGGATCGACAGTTTAAAAGGTTTGGTTTCGAGTTTTAAATTAACTACGGTGATGATGGTGATCTAGGACTAAAGACAGGGTTTTAAATGTTTGACAGAAATAGTACTGCCATGGGCATTAACTGCAGTCTAAGAGGTTTTGGATAGCTGAAGATTTTGAGAATATGATACCCATATTTTCGTGGAATGAGCAAGACACTTGTTTGCAAAAATATACTTTTGTATTTAGATGTTATATGCAGAATCCATAGACACCAAGAGGAAGAGAATGTATGAGCTCAGGAAGGTCATTTAGGAGTTCATTAAATAGGGTGCAGTGGTGCAATGTAGACTGAAGTGCAGTCACATATTTAAGATTAGACGTGATTATCAGACAAGAAAAGGAAATGTTTGAGGATGAACGATTACAGTAGATTTGAGTAGTTGTTAGTGAGGAACTATTGCATGTAATAGTCAAAGGTCATAAGCTAGATAAATGAGCCCTCATATCTTACCACCACATCCATATTGGTACCTAAGTAAATTTAGAAAAATTATAAGCTAGAGAAATGAGCCCCGAACCTTACAATCATTTCCATATTGGTACCTAATTAAATTCATTCTGAGCATTGGTCTCACCAAGCGATCTGTTGATGGTTTGAAACGCAGTAGCGATGTTGTAATGAGCGAGTAAGTAGTTTTCATGATTGTCTTTTCCTAGTACTTTGTATCATGTGTGTATATATATCATTTATGTGTTTAAACAATGTGTAGACCTCGATGAATGTGCTGAAAACCATTCCAACTGTGCACACAACTGCACAAACACAATTGGAGGTTTCAACTGTAGCTGTAGAGCAGGTTATGAACTTGCCACCAATGGTTACTCATGCGCAGGTATCAGTAAAATTTAGTTATAATTTGGCTTCTTAGGTCTTCAGAAACTGTTTCTAAGATTATTTGCATTGTATTAAGGTGTTGGCTATTGGAATTGGCTGAAGTTAGCATTATACTGATTATAGGCATCTGTCTCAGCCAGAGCTGTGAAGAAGTCAATGGATAACTTGAGTATTTGGAATTTAGGATAAAATAAGTACTGGTACTGTTCCAAGGCTTATTACTTTGTAATCGATGTTGAATGAGGGACTTGATGAGCGTGAGTTTTTATTCAACCTTTGAAATTTATTATTTTTCCTGAGACTTGAAGTTTATTGAGCTCTATGGCTTGGCAGCTTTTCAGCTGTTAATGTGTGAATTAAGCTATTGTTTTAATACAGTTTCATAGGCAAGACTCTTAGTGCGAGAATAGAAAACATTTTATGTGGCACAATATAGAATAATCAATCAGCCGCACATTCATGGATTGTGCACATCATCTGCAGAGGGACATACATTCAGAGAAATTGTTTTTGCTGCTCTTTTAGTTGGCCTGTAATAAGTGTAAAGGTGACATTGACCAGTTTAACAGCATAAAAATTCCATGATATTAAGGGTAAGAGGCAAGTCCAGTAGAAGTCATGAACTGATTTCCTTAAACCTTTGATGGTATTAGGCACATGTAATTCGATTACACAGAAAACCAAACATGAAGTAAAGTATCATATCATCAAACTGAAAGTAAAGTTTTTGAATTTATATTTGTTAGACATTGATGAATGCGAGAAGAAAATATCTAGTTGTGAGCAGAAATGTGTGAACACTGATGGCAATTACAGCTGTGAATGCAATGGTGGTTTCAGGATTAACACCAACAACAGATCCAAGTGTGATGGTAAGAATAACTTATTCTAAAATAACGGATAAAATATGTTAAAACTGAAAGCAATTTTATGATTGAATGTATTGAGGAGTAAAGTGCATCTCTTTGAGCGTGTATTAAGAGTAGTTCGAGATCCTGTTTTATTTTGAATTAGTTTTGTAGGATGCGAATTGGAAGGCAAAAGGAAGATTAAGATAAATCCTGTTATTGTAAGTGGTTGTTGTAATGGAATGTAGTAATGTCTTTTTTTACTTCAAACTGCATTACATAACGTTGTTTTATTTTTCATTGCTTGAAAGTTTTATTTCAACACTTTCAATTTAGGTGACTACCATAGCATACTTATTTGAATCCGGTTTAACTTTTCTTAATGATAGACTAAGCACAGGTTAGTAAATGAATGATAGTTTACCATTTAACATGAAGCAGGAGAAGAAGAGAAGCAGTCCTTTAATCAGGCCTTGAAGCAGCCATGGGTATGGTGTTAGCAACTTCATTCTTAGCCTTGGAATATGAGGACGGATAGCTAGTCCTTCCGTCTATAAAATATTATTCTACCCATGTCTGGCCTTTCTGCTCATCCGTGCTGTCAAATCATGGTTTGTGAGTATGGTGTAAGGTGCTGATGTCCTAAATCAGGGAGGCAATGCTAGATCTCTTATCTGCACTTACTGTGTGAAATAGCTCTGTGCTTGACATTTGTTTTTCATCTGGAACAGCTAACTGACACGTTTATGTTGCATCAGCAGAATAATTATGAATATTGTTACATGTAATTCATTCTCATTTATTCTGTTTAATCTTTTAGACATTGATGAATGCAAAGAAGGTTCTTCGGACTGTAACCAAATCTGTCATAATACGGTTGGAAATTACAGCTGTAGCTGTAGAACAGGATATGAACTGGACAACGATCGCCATAAATGCAATGGTAATACTTCGTTGCTTTTTAAATACTGTCAAACTTTGGCTGGAAATAATAAATAACTATTCATTTATTGTCACTGAAGAGCTAACAAATGATAGTGTGTATTGAGAATCACGTATATGAGATGTCAAGCATAACTAAGCAGTAGTATTATTTTAGTGGATGAATGGATGATTGTTGCAAGAAGTTTCATCAATAGAGGATAACCTTCTGTGTGTTTGTCTCTTAGTATGCATAGTATAACCAGGTAACCACGTTTCCCATCATTGGCTGGATAGATATAGACATGGAAATTATTTTTAATAATTTAACAACCCCATAAGAATAAGTTACTATCTCTGTTGTCCTTGCATATTGCAAAACAGATTAGTCCAATTCTTATATGGCGTGTGTTGAAATTTATTAAAAAACTTCAAGAAGACTGGTCTAAAGTTTATGAAAGTTTCGTTAAAATTTTATGAATTTTCAATGTAATTATTGCAAAACTGTGTAATGGTTTGGAGCGAGTGCAGGGCCGTAGCCAGACTTAAATTCAAGAGGAGGCAACTCCGGGAAACATACTGCCTCCTCGTGCCTCAATGTAGCTACGCCTATGAGCGAGTGCATCTGGAAAGCATCTGGAAGCATGTTTAACAAGGAATTCAAAGATGTGGCATCTTGAAGGATTGTTATATCTGATAAGTTGTTATGTAATGTACCTGGGTAATGTAATATAACAAACCATTAATGTGTATAATGTACATTATAGCACATTTCAAGCACATCCCAAAACATAACAGCAGCTGACATACCTATCTACCATAACTGCAACTGAAGGTAAACGGGGAATGTATGTTTAGCTGAATCATTTAAAATGGTGCATTAGTTGAAGGTTTTGTTGTACCATTGGGTGTGTTAGACTCTGACTCAACAGAACTTACTAATTTTAATAATAATAAGTTGTGCACAGAAAAGTACTCATCATGTCTAACATATGAACTGAATGCTGCTGTTGATGTTACCTATGAATAGATATTGACGAGTGCTCCAGGCATACTTCCAACTGCAACCATAAATGTGAAAACAATGTAGGAAGTTACAAATGTAAATGCAATACCGGGTTTGAACTTCATTCTGATAATCACCAGTGTGAAGGTAAATACTTTATCTGTTCTTGTTATTTTTTCTTGATTCTATTTTTGCCATCACATATATGAAAAACTGATTTCAACTTAATGTAATGTTAGTAATCTGGGATCCTTAGAATGCCTGCTGGGGTAATGTGAGGCAACATGTAGGTATTTCAAGATAAGGTATGGTGGAATAATTTTTTGTAACGTAATGTCACTGGCACATGCCGAAGATCATTAGAAAGTGCAGTATGTAGAATAGTGGTTAGCATGCTGGACCGTCCAACCAAAGGTTGATGATTCAACTTCTGACCAGACAGATATTTCAAGATTTTTGTGACACTAGTTCCCCCTAGCCAACTCAACTATAAAATGAGTTAATTGTTATGTGAGTATGTAAGTAATTATATTCTTTATTGTACCAAATGCACACCCGCACTTTGGTGTACATATATTTGATGCAGTTGGTGTGCAGAACAGGCAATGAGGGAAAGGACTAGAGGATAAGTAGTGGAATGACTAATATACCGGTATATACTTTATAGCAGTGGCTACAGTTTTTAGAAATGAACTTTCTAATGATTTGTTATAAATGGAGAATTTACTTTAAAAACACATTTTTGCTAGAAGATTTAAAAAATTATTCATGGTTGTGTACAGTGAAAATCTATCAAACAAACTAATTAAAACTACATTTTATTTACAAAAGTTACACAATATTTTAATTGTTCTGGACTTAGATATTGACGAATGCGATCGTAAAGTGTCCAAATGCAATCAGAATTGCAGCAACACTTATGGATGGTATAAATGTTCCTGTTACACTAGTGGTTATCGACTTGAAAATGAATTCAACTGCACTGGTAATTATTATTCTCTGGATTCTGCCATCTGATATTAATATATGTTGCATGCTGAATCTTTCTTTTAGCTAACTTAGGGTGCTAAAGAAATAATTACTTGTTTTAGGAGGCTTGTTATCTGATGGTTGAATTTTGTTTGCAAACATTCCAAGAATATACAATACTAGAAGACATTACCTTGTCCTCTATTTTTGAAGCAAAATTAATTGTAAATTGTCTTGTCCTATGTTAATCATGCTTCAATTTCACTTATAAATTTATATTTGTTTGCTTGTAATTTGTGATAAGTATAACTAGGTAATCATGTGGCTTCTTCAAGCAAAATATCTATCCAATCAGCTGGTTTCAACGTACAAGCAACATATTTTTCATTAGACACTGTTGAGAGAATCCTTGCATGAAAAGGTTAAACCAGCACAAAAGACATCAAAGGAATGTTTATTTGCGGTTATCAGTTTGAAAATTGATCTAAAAATACCAATTGAGCATCCTTTTTAATGATTAATAAATGTTGAAATTTTTATATGCTATTTAGCCAATTCTAAAATTGAGCATGAGCTGGATACAGTGGATAGCTAGAGGATACACGTAGGTGGCCCTTAGAATGAAACAATCTAATCGCATATGCCCTCTATTTCAGCAAAATCTCTCTTACTCTTATCTTTTTTCCTGCAATCCTCCTTCTAGATCTTCTCCCTTTCCCATCTGCCATCCCAATCTTGCCTTACCTTGCCTCCCATTATCTACATAAAATGCCTTTTGTTTTCGGATTCTTCCTGTTTCTCTCTTCTTCCACTCTCGCTTTCCTTTTCCTCCTTCTCATCCTTCTGCTCTTAGATATCCCTCCTTAATATCCTATTCCCTGTTTCTGCTTCTCCAATATCCCCTCCTCAACTTCCCCTCCGCATTCCTCTTGCGCTCCTGTTCTCTCTCTTGCAGTGATATAGACCTCTATTTTTACCATTGCATTGGGACCATAATAAGCAATTGCCAAATTTGTTCTAATATTAATCGATCTCTCTGTCTTAAATTGTTCTGTGATGAGAATACCTGAGTACGGTAGCAGTCGAGTTGTAGGTTGATAGCATAAATTGATAGCATTACTGTTGCTTGGGGAGCCACTGACTGACTGGTTAGGTGACATTTTTTTATAATGGTATGTAGACAGTTGAATTGGATGAACAATAACCTTTATCCATATTTGGTTTAGTTGCTACTTCATAATAAGTCATGAAAGTGGGAATTTTTTATTTATCGCATGTTCAATGGAATTTACTTGCTTGGACTGTTTCTTAGATGTGGATGAATGTGCTGTTAAGAATGGAGGATGTGAGCATTACTGCAACAACACAGTAGGCAGCTTTGTCTGCTCATGTAGGCCAGGCCTTAAGATTGTAGCAAGAATTGGAGAAGAATATAACTGCACCGGTATGACTAACTTATTCTTGTCTTTTTTATGGCTTTTTCATTTTAGTGACACCATAGTCCACATAATTATGTGGTCAACAGCTACAAAATGATGATGAAAAGTACATGTAAAATAAAACAGTGTCTGAATTCGTAATGTGCAGAATGCATATTTTCATGAACAACCTAACAAGTTGTGTTTGTAGTTTCCACTACTATTTGGGGGGAGGCAATCTTGACAGTTCCAGACTCTGAGTTTGAATCATTGTTTAATGATTCAAACCTGAATGCTGGTGTAATAGTTGGTGCGACCTTAGATTATATCATGGGACTTAAACGAGTATAGGCTATAGAGCTTCTCATTTGAAAATAAAAGGCGATTTGAAAATCGATCGCGTTGGATTGAGTAGGCGATCGATGCGCGATCGACCTCGGGACATTTTGTGTACAGCGTATTCTGTGTATCGTATTCGTATAGCTGCATATTCTATGGTTGTCCATTAACTACTAGAGTATACGCAACACTTATTAACAGTTGATAAGTCGCCTCTGCTTGTCGAGGCAATGTTGTATCGATCCTAGCCTGAACTTTCACAAGTAATGTAAATAATTAGATAAATAAAATAATGGACTGGCTCTAGGTTCCTCTTGGAGTCTAACTCATCGTGCGCGATCGATTAACCGATCTACCAGACCTTTGCTAGGCGATCGACCAAGGAGATCGATCGATCGATCGCCTCAAATGAGAAGCTCTGAATATAGCCTCAAACCCTAGCTAAATTGTTATTATCCTTACAATGCTGGTTAAGATGCTGATTAAGATGCAAGTTCAATTAATTAATCTCCTATACTAAAACGACATCTTTTAACAACTGATATCAATATATTCATGTCTATACATAGGCCTATACAATGGCTTTAAATAAGATGCATTTGTATGGTCAAAGAGTGCGTCGTTTCGCATGGTCCACGGTGTTGCATTAGGCTACCGGTACCTTTGATTCTGCCCTACTTTCGCTTCTTACCTGTGATGTGGAATCGGTGGCTCACCTTTTGAACTTGCTTCGCTCCATTTTGGATGGGTGGACAATTATGGTGGCCATATAATATGCTATGATCACTCTGTCTAGGCGCCTTTTACATTTGGCAGATGTAAGTGAACAAATTTTTCTATAGCGACCGTATGGATTCGGTGCTAATGACGTTGAGCTGTATTTTAACTGTCATCCATTTGACACTCTTGTGTTCGAATACTCGAGCCATCGTTAGTCGTAGGCCTATCGCTGTTGGTATTAATTTCATATTTGTAGACATCGACGAATGTGCAGCAGGTATTTCCAACTGTGAGCATAAATGCCGGAACGCAGTTGGAGCTTATAACGGCTCCTGCTATTCTGGATTCCAGCTCCACGACAACCTTCATGAATGCTTTGGTAAAATTTCATTATTTGTAAATAAAGTAATAAATTAATAATAATAAGTTACGATGTTAACTCAACTTATCATAGCATCATATAAAAACTTAATGTTTCCGTTAAAATAGGGCATTTCCAGTTTGTGATTACAGAAAGCAGTTCCGCGCATTACGGCTTTCGATATTGAAATGCTTTAATCCAGAGATGCTGCCGTTTTACTCCCTTTGGAGGTTGAATTCTCAAAACCACAATTTGAATGACTTGCATATATGGCCCCAATTATTGTGACCCACGCTTATAATTATCACATTAGAATGATTTAGTCTTATAAGAAACCACTCTCTATCTGTATGATTAGATTGGCTGTCTCATATGCAGTGACGGAAATCATAGGCGGGGATTCCCTCTCATAGTTTTGACTTCACTGTTGACTGTCCCCACAAGTTTAAACTTCTAATGAGGGACAGCAGAGGGACACTGCTAAACCAAGTATTAGTTAAACCATGTACTAAGCAATGCACTTAACCAATTGTAATTGTAATTGAGCATTTATAGAAGTGCGCTCAACGATTCCGAGGCGCTCCAGACCCAAGTCGAAGCTATCGCTAACAATAAAATGGACTTAAAGTATTTCCAAAACAGGAGAAGAAAAATACTAAGGAGCTCAAGTCGCAATCCCTGAGGAAGGCGGTTCCAACTAGAGGGGCTAACATAAGCAACACTTCTATATTTAGCAGTGGCTCCAAGTATGCGGGAGACAATCGGAAGACTTGGCGTCTGAGCGAAGAGTGGAGCGACTAGGGAGTGAAGACAACGATCGAGGTGCAACAGGTCCTAAGGTATAAAGGAGCTACTCCGACAGGACACTGGGACAGTTACGTGTAAGAGTTAAAATTTTGAACTGGGGCACAGGAATCCAGTGTAGGGAGTCCCAAATGCCAGCAAGTATGCAAACTTCGGAAGACCACCAATAAGGCGGGCAGCATCGTTAAGTATATATTGTCCAGAGTTTCGAAAGTTTTAGCGAGGAGAGACCAGCATAGATGTGTTGCCAAAGTCAACCCTAGTACAGATCAGCACATGGACGAGAGTGGTGACCGCGTGACTGGACAGCAAGTGACAGATAGTGTGGAGTTGACGTATATGACAAAGGCTTGTACGAAATATAGGCCCCTACTATTGATATGATCAGAAAGTGAGAGAACTGGATCCAATATAACACCCAGATCAAGGACTGGCTGATGATTTATAAACATTTGTGTTGTCTCTTGCCCCTATATGTCTCCCATAACAAACGAAAATGTGTATGTATTCCGATTCTAATTAATGTAGGGTTAATAGTGCTATAAGACTTCTCTGTTTCCCTTATATTTTAGATATAGATGAATGCAAATCTGGATCTCATGACTGTTCTCAAGTGTGCGTAAATGCGATAGGCAACTATTCGTGTGATTGCAATTCTGGCTTCGTTTTACTCGATCGTTTCAGTTGCCATGGTAAGTGCTTCTTGTTAAAACTGATTGTCACTCCATAGGCCCTAACATATGTAGTTTCTACGTGTATTTTCGCCATACCTATTTATTATTGCTCGTTGCTTTTCTAATCAAGTAATTTAAGTCTTGCATAATGTTAATTTAAAGTCAGCTTCTACAAAAAGTAACATTTTTATGATTCTTTCGTGTCAATTTTTTATCTGACCGTAGGCCTGTGCCTACTTGATTCGGCTTTTTAAAATCTATGGTCTCGTATCGTATGAACAAAATAAGAAGAATTATTGTCAAAGCAACTTGTGCTAAAATGACTCGTTTTGCCAATTTTGGCTTAAATGGGACCGAATAAATTTGGCCTATCCTGCTAGCATGCTCACTTGGAGGCAATGTAGGACCCAAATGTCCAGTTTGGGGACCTCTATAGGTCCCATATCTAATGACCTTGGAAATACTGGCAGGGTAAATATTATGTTACCGGTATCATGAAAACTAGCAAAGACACTAATGCAGACGACGGGCCATTACCTGGTCAGTACCAACGCCAAATTCTGTCAGGAATATGAGCTCAAAAGGAAGGCCCACAGATGTGACATAGCCTACACATTACACAATCACCAGCTGTGGGAGACTGACCAGCAATGTTTATTCTATTGAATGGGTGTTACCATGATTTGCAAGCGTTCCGTTTGAATGTCTCGAACCTTCCTTTTCATGACACTATTATAATAGGCTTTCCTGAATATGGTACAAGACCGTTTAATGAGATTGTTCAGTAGCAGACTCGCTGATGTGAGAATGTGTGCCGTATAATATTTTATGTTTGCATTTAGGGCCTACATTACATTATTGCTGTTTTTCAATGTCTATAAGCTGACACAAGGGGTTTGGGAGCATCAGTCGGTCGTCCATACAAATAAACCCGTCCTTCTTGATTTTGAGAGACGCTTTCCTTTACATCGTTATTATATAAATTGAGTCATAGTAGTTCTGCCCTTTATTAAATAAGAATAGTGACCGCGACACACTGCAATTGATATTCACTTTCAGAAGATTCATCATCAATAAAATTGAAATGTGGCATCGGCAATGGAATACAATCTTTCATTATAATTACCCTGATCGCAACAGTCATGATATTGTTGATTTTGTTGAAACGGAAACAGACTGAAAAAGCAAAACCAAAAGGTATACATTGTCCATTCAAAGTCTAATACAGAGTAATAGATTAGCAGGAATATTGGCAAAAAGGCACAAACTATGACGTTAGCAATTGGCTGTATTTGATATTAGGTCTAAAGAAGCTACAGTTTACAGAAACTTTCAGTATTAAAATGGCTTCAGCTTTCATGATAACCCTTGTGCTTTAATCTTTCCTGTTCAGCAAGGGATTTGTTTCAAAGGCGAAAAGCTCTGCTATGCATTCAGTGTGATATAATAATATGATGTGATTTAGTTTAATGTAATATAATTGATTAATTTGAAAATTCATTACTTTATTTGCTGAATGATTGCTTCAGAGTAAATGTTTGTAAACAACGTATTTCAGCAGCGTCATTCAAAGATTCTGACAATATTAGGCTACAAAGGTATCATGAAGCGCGTGTGAAAATCTATATCTAGTTTCTTTAAATTCTACCAAACACATAAAATCAATGTAACAAAAACCCATGCACCTTTTCCAAAATTTGCCACGAGCGATGCAGGTCACTGTTTTACAGTTTTTAAGCTGTTCACACCGATTGTTAAATTTATGTCTAGAAGAAGCAGCCGAATTGGATGTCTACACTCCACTGGACGACAAGGTACGATCGGTTAATGCTGAGGACCAGCCAGAGAATGTATACGCCGCAATCATTCCACCAGATCAAAAACTTGACAACATTTATGCTACTGCTGAAACCAATTAAACCATTATGCATGCGTGGAATCATATCTTTATGCTACCAACTTATGATATATCGGATCCACGATGTTTCTCTTCACAAAAGTCAAGATGCGGTATCAGTTCTTTAAAGCAGCATTTGTTAAGACCCGTTATACAGATCGACCTAAATATGTACATGTGCACGCAAAGCATGTGGCTACAGTATTCTCGTAATCGTTGACTTTCATGTATATAACTTGCGGCTGAAGTTAATCACTGTTTGTGTAGTGCTACTCAATAACTTATTCTATGATTACGATGAGCCCACCTATTTGCACTGAACGTTACTATTATCATGCATACTGTTGCGTTTCACGGGGTATATCTTTCTTCCTTATCTTCCACTTCTCTTGTGAGGTGACTGGTCGCCTCTTCCCCGCCTTCTTCGTACGTACGGTCGCGGCCAAGCGCAGGATCAATCCAGCACTAAGCCGGATTTTACGAGTTTAACGCGAATCGTTGAACTTGTAAAAAGTACCAGGAGGTAAGGAGACACAGAGCGCGGGGCGTGGGGTGCGGTGGTGTAGGGGTATGTTCGGTGCCTTGTAGCCGGAGGGTTGCGGGTTCGAATCCACATCAAGCCGCCGCGTATGGACCCTGGGCAAGTCCTTCACTCACAATTGCTCATGCGCTTCGGCGTGAAACTCCGATTCAGTGTCCGCGCAGTATTCGGGAGCGCCTCTGAGTAGAAATCTTGAAGGGTCGCTATAACAAGTGTTCATACATACAAATACATACAGAGCCGGCGACTAGACAGAGTTCGGTGGGTTCGGCATGAACGATTACTTTGTCGCAGTAGAGGTCCGAATGAAGGAAACGTAAAACCCGCATGTGGGCAACTAATTGATCGGGCAGATGTTGGAGATTTTGTTAGCACTCTATGTTTCTACGATTGAAGATTTATATTGGTTTTGGGCTACCCGGTTGGTTAGTGAGAACAGTCAAGGTAAAGATAAGTTTCTAGAAAATTAATTTCAATAGCGAAATGAATGATAGTTTGGTTGTTCCTCAATGGATAAACCTTACTTATGTTGTTGTGTAAAAAAAAGGCCCACTTACTTTGACTTTAGTTGCGAACCCAAAATACGACGCCTATACCTAAGTTTTGAACTGTTTGATAAAATTGCTTTTTGGGTGTCGGTGGTCAGTTGGTAAACTATCGCGTTTTGAAGTTTCTTTTAGATTCTGTTATTAAGTATCTACCGGAAGATTGGAAGTATTTTTCGAAGAAATATTTCGAAGCTAGGCCTATATTTCTGTTTATTGATTTGCAAGAGGCCTCTTGTGAGTCTTGTCGTGTATTATAATTGAGAATGATCTACGAAGTCGGCTCCGCTTTTAGGGTTATATGGACCGAACTCCAGGAGGGCCTGTCTTTTCCATCGGGTGATCTCTAAGTGTTTGTGTAGGTAGTGTTGGGTGTCATGCATGGATATCGTGTGTTGGTTCCAAGTACTGCTGGGCCAATGCATAGGAACCACCAGATTAATGGCGCCTCAGGCGCATGACGTCATAATACATAAAGTGAAGACAAATTAATCAAGAAAATGGACTCAGGTTTCAGAAGATGCGACAGAAAGCAATTTTGGTATAACGGGCCTAGACTCATCTGGGGAGGTAACAGAGAGTACAGTTTTTATCATCCTTCTATGTATACCAGACAAAATGAGCCTATAGATCACTGCAGATTAAGACATCCTCCAACGTGACCTACAGGTACGCAGTTCTGTCCCTAGGATCCATGCAATTTCTAACCAATTGGGAGTAGCTAATGTCTTCAATTTTAATCTGCTCGTCATTTCTCAGTAAGAAGAATGAACTTCTCTAACCTATCTGATATATTTTGATTGAAATGCCTATATTATAAGGCTGGAAAGAGACTAGACAGTTTAGTGCCAGTTAAGCGACAACAGACGAGACCACAACAAGATCTGCACCTACTAGTTGGCTGGTTTTTTTTGTACTTAGTCAAACCACTGAGGTTGAGTTAAGCTGCAACTTATCGCCAATTCATTGATTTCTAATAAACGCGTTAACGTCTATCTTCTCTGTGATTTGTTATAGGTCCTAACATAATTATCAAGATTGTTGAATATAATTATGTCTGATCTCAGCAGACACAATTAGTGTATTCTGGCCAAACAGCATGACTACTGCTCATAATTACACTGTAACATTGGCCCAATGATGCGTGGGTAATGGCCTTTTGGTCATCATACAAATTTATCTAACGTCAAACTATGTACGTTGCTACAGCGATTAATTAACTTTTGCGTTTAAAAATTGTGTCCATTACTATCAATTACTGACGAAATAAATAACAAATGACGTCACCAGCATTTCCGAGGTGATGTATTTTCGAGATTCCAAGAAACAGTATTCGCTCTCTGCCGGTTATGACATCTCATCCACAGTGCGGAGGGTCTACATGTGCACGAACTCCTAGAAGACGGAGAACAGGGTGAATGGATGACATAGGGCCTTGACAACTTAAGGTTTACCAAGTGTCTATAGTGAGGGAAATGGAAGACAGAAAAGTGGGGACTTGGGAGACGGGCGGTTCATAGGGCGGCCAAACAAGGCACTACAACAATCAATTTGTCTACAGTATAAGCGACAGAAAGATATGTTGTTAGATATGGCCTAGACGGCGTGGGGATACTCTGGGAAACGGCGGAAATGGACTCGCCAGAAGGAACGAGTTCTATAGCCAGGAGATTTCTCAGAGAACGAAAAGTTGTAAATGACATACAAATCGAAATGCTGTTACACTGTTTTCAATAGATCACTGTTAAATAAATAACATCGACTGGAACACAGCATCCTTATCAAAGGGTGTCGTCACGCTCCTAGAAGTGAAGAAACTCCGAAGAGACGCCAACTAGGCTAATGAACAAAAGGCAAAATAAAAGCAAGATAGAATAGCACCTCTATCACCAAACAAAGTACAGATGGTTGGTGAACGGCATTCATACCACACCAATCATCTTTTAAAAAACAATACACTGATGATGATGATGATTGATGATGATGACGACGACTTTGATGATGAAATCTTATATCGCTTAACCATCTGTCAGCTATTCGCGTGTTATGCATAATGGTGTTCAAGTTGCTCTAACTAGCGGAACTTCGGTCCCTATCGGGTTCTCCTATTGCTTGTACCGTGTGAAGTCTGTGGCGCTTATATGACTGTAATTGTGTGATGCCATGTACAACTATGAACAACAAAAATTATGGTTATGGTTGTGGTTATGGTTATGATGATGATGATGATGATGATGATGATGATGATGATGATGATGATGATGATGATGATGATGATGATGATGATGATGACGACGATGATGATGTTGATAATGATGAGGAGGAGGAGGAGGATGATGATGATGATGTTGATGATGACGATGGTGATGTTGATGATGATGATGATGATGATGATGATGATGATGATGATGATGATGATGATGATGATGATGATGATGACAAATGTTTGATCAGTAACGCCTAATAAAAGGGTTGTCGGACACTTTTCATGACCTCGGAAGCAACAAGTTCCTTGTTACTAGTCACGTAATGGGGAGACAAACATCCTTGAATGGTTATTATTATGGGGCTGCTGTGTAGGATTTTATGGCCTAGCTAAGCTTCAGATTTATAGTCTATAAAACGGTGGACTTCACTACATCTGCGAGAGCATAGGCCTATAGCTAAAGCTCAACAGTTTCAGTTTATGGCTAAACAAACGTGGATATCATGCAGTTGTTAACTCAATTATTCATTGAATGATAATAACTTAGCGGCAGTTGGTTAAGTGACACAAACATGGAAAGTAGCAGCCAGTGTTATTTAAGTTTCAGTTTAATCTTCAGTTTCAGTTTTAGTCTTAGTTTTGTTTTAACTTTCCAGTTTAGTTTTAGTTATAGTTTTTAAATCTTTTCAGTGTTAATTTCAGTTAAAGTTTTCTGAACTTCTCAGTTTTAACTTAGTTCATTTCAACTAAAGAAATGTCATTTTTCATTAATGACATCCATTTTGATTAGCAAGAACAGCAGATCTGATTAAATGCATGCTTCTATACTACTGAGCTGCAGTTTTAAGCACTCGCCACTAACTGTTGAAGACATGTCCGCCATCCGTTTTGTGCGCCACACAGGAAAAATTAATTGAGTTTTCTGCTTTCAAGTTTAGTTTTAGTTCTAGTTTTGTACTTTTCAGTTTAGTTTTAGTTACGGTTTTCAGAACTTTTCAGTTTCAGTTTTAGTTTCAGTTAACTGAAATACAACTTTTCCGTTAACGATAAAGTTACTTTCAGTTTAAGTTAACTTAAATAACACTGGTAGCAGCACGAATAATGCGTGAAGTAGCCTACGTAGCAACTCGTTTATTCTTGAAGAAATTAGCATAGCTACATAGCAATGGGGAAATGCTGCTTTTGTGACGAACATGATAGACCAGCAAGGGATGCAGTTTGACAATAAATTCGTCCATATGAAGCAATATAGTGTAAAGAATTTACTCATTAAGAATTTTTATTTTGGGGATTCTGAGACCGCTGCCAACCGTCCCGGATTCGCCTGGATAGTGCCGGAATCGGCTGTGGGCGTCCCGTGTCCCGGTTTGACCCCAAATTGACCCAGGATTTGGTGCAAATATCCACTTCACTAAATGTTTAAGTTTACGCGCACTAAACTCAAACATCCAGTCCTAAATAAGGCTTACAGAGTGGCCGTAGAGGGTAATTATATGTTAGTAATCTATCCGGTTACCCGGTACGATATCCTCTGTTAACGACTCTCTTCAGTAGACATTAGGCTGACACAAATTCGTTTCATTCAGTGATATGGACAGGGTAAATTGGTAAAGGCATATCAGTGAATTGAAGGTCGCCTGTCGTATGTTTACCGAGTGGCGAGGTCGACCTTCTTCTCACTTGTTCTTTTAATTGCACCTTTAGATAAAGCGTGCCTATCTTTCTAAAGAAGACTCACGACGAACTTTGTTTGATTTAGATAAGAATTTAATTAAACCACAAAGGCGTACGTTAACTTCACGGAACTTCTAAGTAACGATCCTAGTTCGATCTTACTACCGACTATCTCACTATCTGCCTCGCACGGCCTCCTCCCCAGATCGTTCCTTCGTCAGTCTCTGAATCTGACGGACCCTACTTCCTCAGATGTCGCGTCGCTCGATCGCTCTGCCCAGCTCTCAGCAACCTCTCTCCAAGTCCAAAGTCAAAGTAAGAGTAACTCCTCTCAGTCCTATGCTCTCTTAAGTATCGCTTTGCAGCGTCCAGTGTTCTGCCCTCCCCACGCCTCATTAACGTCAGTTCGTGTCACTTTGCCGCGTGTCACTTTTGATCGCTCGCCTGCCGAGCCGCTTCATCGTCGATGGCATGCACCCCCCGGCGTCTTATGAACGTCATGGCTCGTGTCACTTTAACCGCTCGCCTGCTGCCATAATGGTGTCTTGTTACACCTTCGGCTGAGTGGTGTCGTTGTTGCTGGTCCAGTGGGGACTGGCTTTCGTCCGTCATGGTTCCATCTCGGCCGACGACGACGACATTATCATGATGATGATGCCCTCTCGTCGTTGTCGTCGACTTCCTCACGCGACACCTCCCTTCCCGGGGGAGGACAAAGCCAGTCATTGGTTCGCCTCCCGGCTGAGAATGATGTCGTTCCCTCCGTCGGTTTTCCTCCAGACCGTGACCGCGTTGTTCCCGTGAAAATACAAAAATAACAGCACAGTTAGAAATTAATATTTACAGCTATTGCGGTGCCCTACATGGTAGTCCGCCTGCTCCTCAATCATAGTCTGGACAGAAGATCAGCGGGAATATTCAAGGATCCAGGTCGATATTTGAAAGAGATATCGAAGTCCTGGAGGGCTAAAGCCCACCTCGCAAGTTTAGCACTTGTAGGCGTAGAAGCAGTTAGGAAAGTCAAGGGGTTGTGATCAGAATAGAGGGTGGTCCTTGACATAAAAATCCAATTCCTAAATCTCTTCAATGCAAAGATCACGGCATACGCTTCACGTTCTACAGTGGACCAACGCGCTTGAGTATCGTCTAGTTTAGAACTCGCGAAACATATAGGACGTTCTGTTCCGTCCTCTTGCACTTGGAACAAGCAGCAACCGACTGCTTTGTCTGAAGCATCAGTTGACAGACCGAACTCTTTACTGTAGTCGATTGTCTGCAAACATACGGCGTTGTTCAAATCGTGCGTAAGTTTATCTAGTGCATTTTGGTGTTCGATTCGCCAGGGTATCTTCGCGGGCACTGATTTTTGGGTCAAGTCAGTGAGGATTTTGGCTGTCTCAGCTAAATTAGGGATGAAGTTCCGAAAATAGCTGAAGAATCCCATTATTCTACGTATGTCCTTTTTGGATTCGGGTCGACTGATTTTCCCCAG
The DNA here is from genome assembly GCA_020284085.1 of Aporrectodea caliginosa. Classification (NCBI taxonomy): domain Eukaryota; kingdom Metazoa; phylum Annelida; class Clitellata; order Crassiclitellata; family Lumbricidae; genus Aporrectodea; species Aporrectodea caliginosa. The sequence continues at coordinate 239,229 of JACEVL010000528.1, forward strand.
ACCTGCGATTTTTAGAGGGTCTGGCTTAATGCTCCCTGATCCGATTAGGTGGCCAACAAACGTTGTTTGTTGCCTAGCAAACGAACTCTTCTTAATATTCAGGGTTAGACCCGACTGTTGAATAGTCGTCAGATATTTCTCGAGGTGTTTCATGTGCTCCGGCCACGTCATCGAATGCACTGCCATGTCGTCAACGAACGTCTCAGTGAAGTCACGAATGGGATGGAGGATCTTCGACATGCACCGAATGAATGAATTTGAGGCCGATTTCAAACCAAAGGGCAACCGTACAAACTCGAATAGGCCAGCGTCGCAGACAAAAGCGGATAACCAGCGAGAGTCCTTGTGGAGCCCAATTTGGTAATAGCCTTGACGGGCGTCAAAACAGGATATGAAGTTTGCACTTCCTACTTTCTGTAATACTTCCTGGATGTCGGGGGTGGGATAGGCGTCACCCGCCGAGAACTTATTTACATATCTATAGTCAATGGCTAGTCTTAGACCGCCTTGACCTCCCTTCTTAACAATGCACACGACGGGACTAGACATTTCACTGTGAGAGGGAATGATGATGCCTAGGGCCAAAAGTTCACGGATCTGCTTCTCCACTTCCGGTTTGAGCAATTCCGGCACCTTGTAGGCTCGCAGACTCTTCGGCCTGAAATCCGTATTAACTGTGATTGTGTGCTCTAGAATGGGACAGAAACCTGGTTTGTCTGAAAATACGTCTGGAAACCTGTCTAACAGATTAAACAGCTGTTTCCGTTCGGGTACTGTTAAGTGTGCAACGGCGTTAGGGTCTACTTGTGCACTGGGCCGTGACGGGCTAGTGTCGAAGCTACCCACCGCTTCCACGTGACCAAAGTCTTCGTCCTTCTCGAACAGAATCGAACAATTGTTGACCAACGCTTGTTGTATTCTTTCATTGTATTTGCGAATTCGATTCGCATGTAATAGGCGGCTCTTACCCTCCCTCTCCACGATGTATGTGTAGGGTGATTTTACCTGGGTGATGACGGCCGGCCCTTGCCATTGTCCGTCTTTCTTCGCCCCCCGTGCCTCCGGTGACTGGATGATGACTTTATCCCCCACCTCGTACCGCCTGTCCATACTTCTCAGGTTGTAATGAGTAGCATAGCGCTGCTGCTCGATGTCTGAGTAATACTCAGCATACAATTTGGACATTTCGAGGTTGTCTCTTAATTGGTCCAGATAGGCTGCGGCACCTGCGCCCAGATCTAATGGGGCATCCCGCTCCCCTGCCCATTCCTCAGAAAGGACAGATAGTGGCCCCTTGGGTAGTGTACCATATACCAGGGTGTAGGGACTCACGTGGGTGGTTGCAGATGGACGTTCCCTTAGGCTCCATAGCACATAAGGCAGCAGTTTGTGCCACCCCTTCGGGTTGTCTTCCGCCAATTTATGGATCATGGTCTTCAGTGTTGCATTACAGCGCTCCACTAGACCTTGTGACTCGGGATGTGCGACTGGCCCGAAGCGTGGTGAACATCCCATACGCCGTAGAAACTCTTGGGTCAATTTGCTGTTAAAATTCGACCCATTATCCGACCGAATGGTTTTTGGAAAGCCAAAGGTCGTGAAGATTTGCATATAGGCATCACATGTCGCTTTTGCCGTCAATGCCTTTAGAGGATAGGCCATCGGCCATCTTGAAAATTGGTCGACCGCAACGAGAGCGTAATTGTACTCTGGTTTTGGGCTTGTAGGGTCCACGTTTGTTACTATGGGCCCGATACAATCGGCCACCAAACAACCGAATCTGGTCTCGTCGTTGCGAGGGATAGGAGTTATGGGGACACGCTGCGCTATTCGCAGCGGTGCGTGTCTTTGGCATATGTCACATGATTCGCAATACTCCTTCACTATGCTCTCCATGTTGGGAAACCAGAAATTCAGCTTAATTCGGTCCTTAGTCGTTTTCAGCGCCATATGACCTGCGAACGCAGCGTCATGGGCTAAGCTTAAGACTTTGTCTATTCTCTCCTTGGGCAAGCAAAGTTGCTTCACCGAATGTCCGGCTATTTTGTCTTTATGGAAGAGCAAATTATCTTCCACGAAGAAGTTCTTTGCCTCGTTTTTCCCATGGGCCAAGAATGGTGCTAAGGTCGAACATTGTGCTTGTTCGGCCGCCATCTTGTTTCTGCCTACTTTAGCCTCTTCTCTGGGTGGGGGTGGTATCTCTGGATTGAAGAATTGCTCTTCGGTCTCCGTCTCTCCGGGACTGGTTCCTATTACGCTATCACTGTTCACTTGGGCGACAGTGAAGAAGCCTTCTCCTATCAGTGACCGCAGTCCCTCTACCTCCTCCCCTCCCTCTTCTTCCTCCCCTGTCTCTGTACTTGCGGCCGCTTGCACTTCTGAAATTTGAGCTATTTCAGGTGCGTTTACCGCGTGCCTCGAGTACAGTGCTGTCTCGCGCAGCAAGTCGGCTGTGGTGGGCGTGATAATTAGCGGTTCATTAAGGTCATTGATGAGCGCCGCCCATATCCGCACATCGGGGGCGTAGTTTACCTCCCCTTCCCCGTTCTCGTCGGCCTGAGACCCCTTTAGTCTCAGCCGTACCACGTCCACAATCATGGGTCGTCCGTTCAGACCCTTCACCTCTATTTGTTTAACTACAGGTAGGTTGAGCGGCCTGATTAGATCAGCTCGTGCGCAGTTATACTCAGCACCGCTATCTATCAAAGACGACGTGACTGGGAGCCCTGTGATGTGCACCTCCATGTACTCCCTCACATACGTCTCCTCCACGTCAATGCATTCCGGATTTGCCGGCCCTGCGTGCCGGTTTAATTCCTGGACCAGAGGCGGTCCGTCTTGTTGCGCCCCGCTTTGTCTATCTCCCTGTCTGTCTAGTGCTTTGGACACGGTTGGTTGAACTGCGCACGCATTCACCTGTTTGCCTTTGTTTTGTTTATTCTTCGCACACATGTTAGCCCTGTGATCTGGAGATAAGCACAGAAAGCAAAGGCCTCGTCTCCTAATCTCTTCGGAGGTGGGACGTCCGTCAGTCCTGTTATTTGTCTGTGTCCCTCCCTGTCGGTCAGTCCACTTGTCCGTCTGTTTAGCTGTCGTCTGTGGAGGCGCTGGCGCTTTCGCGTAGCGTGACTCCGTCTTACCTGTGCCTGGACCATGTCTCACATAGTCGTTTTCCCAGGGGTGTGTGGCGGTATAAGTGTCGGCCGCTGTAGCCAACTCTCTATGCCCTAACCACGTCTGATGTTCTTGACTGAGGATGAAGTTCAGACATCCTCTAGGCAACATTTCCTTCATCTTGTCAGCGATCAAAAGGCTCGTGACATCATCAAAAGTCAATGCCTGACGATCTTGCAAATAGTACGAGAGTAGGTTATGTAATTTCGAAGCTAATGTAGTATACGATTCATCTGGCGCCTTTTTGGCGTTCATAAATCGCTCTCTCAAAGAGACTGCGCTCACCTTGAACTCTCTTAATAAGAAGGTTTTTAGACTACCATAATTATCGAGTTCCTCCTGTGTGAGTCTGGCCGTTAGTGATCTGGCCTGGGTGTCTAGACAGGTCAATAGTAATCTGCTGCGAAGGTCGGCTGGGACATCACAAGATTCGAATAGTCTTTCGCAGTGCACGAAAAACCCAGGGATTTGCGCATGGTCGCTTGGGAATTTGGGTAGGAGTCCCCGCAAACTTTCACTATAGGTTTTCATCCGTCCTACGACCGAATGTCTTAGACCATAATCCCGTTCATCCCTGTCTCTTCTCTCTGCTTCCCTTGCCTCTCGGATTTCCTTCTCTTTCTTCTCTGCCTTCTCCTTCTCTTCTCAAGAAGCCTCAGCTTCTCGGCCTCCTCCTTTTCTTCTCTCCTCCGCTTCTCCTCAAGAAGCCTCAGCCTCTCAGCTTCCTCCTTTTCTTCTCTCCTCAGCCTCTTGGCCTCCTCCTTTTCTTCTCTCCGCCGCTGCTCGGCCTCCTCCTTTTCTTCTCTCCGCCGCTGCTCGTCAAGAAGCCTCAGCCTCTCAGCTTCCTCCTTTTCTTCTCTCCGCCGCTGCTCGGCCTCCTCCTTTTCTTCTCTCCGCCGCTGCTCCTCACGAAGCCTCAGCTTCTCTTCTTTCTCTTCTTTTCTTCTCTCCGCTCTCTCTGCTTCCTCTCTCTCGTATCTTAATCGTTTTAGTTCGATTAGCTGCAGTTGCACTGCCGCGCTAATGCTACTTTCTACACTACCCTCACTTACTTCCTCACTTACTTCTGGCGGGGTCTCCCGTCCAGAAACGATTATTTCGGCACTTGCCTCTCGTAGTTGGTCCATACTCATGGAATCCAATTCCTCCTCTCCTAGTCCCATCTTTATTAGATAAGCGACTAGCCTGTGATGGGGCATATTCTGCACCCTCACTCTTTTTCCAACCGACAACTTATCCATCTTCTAACAGTCCGCTCACTAATAGAAAACGATAAGTAAGTAAGAGGAGAGTCACCGATGGTCAGAAATCAAAGAAAACAATGTCCTAAAATTCTACCATACATGCAACAACAATCCTACCACGCACACAACAAGAACAGCAATAAGAAAAAGGAGCTACGCAAAGCCTCGGCTATTCGCACGCCAATCCTTATCCAGACCTCAACCGCAATCTCACAGATTTCCACGACTACCAGTAAGGACTTACCCTCTGTGTACGTCGAGCGTGCTCCGTCTTTTGATATCTTGGTTGATCCGCTGTCCTCCGTTGCCACTCCCGTCCGTCGTTGCTAGCGATGGCCGGTCGTCCGCTGGCACTCTTGTTCCTCGTCTCCTCGTCCTTGCCTGTTGCTGTCGGTCCGTTCGAGTCCTTCGTCCTCGGATTCCGGCACTCGTCTTTTCCAGTTGCGAGGGGTTGTATTCGCCGCTGGTCCCGATCTGTTGAGGTTCTTCCGTTCCTGGTTCCGCTGCTGGTCGTGACGTCCTCGATTGAAATCCTGTCGGCTGCGCCAATGTCGTGATTGAAGGTCGCCTGTCGTATGTTTACCGAGTGGCGAGGTCGACCTTCTTCTCACTTGTTCTTTTAATTGCACCTTTAGATAAAGCGTGCCTATCTTTCTAAAGAAGACTCACGACGAACTTTGTTTGATTTAGATAAGAATTTAATTAAACCACAAAGGCGTACGTTAACTTCACGGAACTTCTAAGTAACGATCCTAGTTCGATCTTACTACCGACTATCTCACTATCTGCCTCGCACGGCCTCCTCCCCAGATCGTTCCTTCGTCAGTCTCTGAATCTGACGGACCCTACTTCTTCAGATGCCGCGTCGCTCGATCGCTCTGCCCAGCTCTCAGCAACCTCTGCTCCAAGTCCAAAGTCAAAGTAAGAGTTCTTCCTCTCCGTCCTGCGCTCTCTTAAGTATCGCTTTGCAGCGTCCAGTGTTCTGCCCTCCCCACGCCTCATTAACGTCAGTTCGTGTCACTTTGCCGCGTGTCACTTTTGATTGTTCGCCTGCCGAGCCGCTTCATCGTCGATGGCATGCACCCCCGGCGTCTTATGACCGTCATGGCTCGTGTCACTTTAACCGCTCGCCTGCCTAGCCGCTTCACCACCGGTGGCATGCACACCCCCGGCGTCTCCCCCGTCTCTCGTTCGCCTGCTGCCATAATGGTGTCTTGTTACACCTTCGGCTGAGTGGTGTCGTTGCTGCTGGCTCAGTGAGGACTGGCTTTCGTCCGTCATTGTTCCATCTCGACGACGACGACATTATCATGATGATGATGCCCTTTCGTCGTTGTCGTCGACTTCCTCACGCGACAACCGCCTCTAACACACAAGTCAGTGTTCCCCTTATTTCTGTTTATCAATAACCTCCGTCATCTTTCAATTATTTTACTGTACTATCTTAGGCCCCCTCTTAGCGGGACTCGTCCCTTTGGGGTGCCTATTTGCTCCCACTCCACTCTACTCGTGCTAGCTCTTTGTAACTTATCTTGACTTGTGTTTAACTGGTTTTACTTTTCGTTGATCATTTTACTTCTTCATTTCTCATACATGTTGTACCTTTTAACTATGTTAGAGCTGTGTTTAATCATTATGTTTGTTATGTTGTCTCTTATTGTTGGGAACAATAAATTGAATTGAATTGAATTGAATTGAAACATTCGTCGCCGTCATTATCAACATCATTCTCATCGTCATCATCAGCATCATCATCATCATCATCATCATCATCATCATCATCATCATCATCATCATCATCATCATCATCATAACCATAACCATAATTTTTATTGTAGCCAAGTTGTACAGGGCATCACACAATTACATATAAACGCCACAGACGTCACACGGTACAAGCAACAGGAGAACCCAATGGGGACTGAAGTTCCGCTAGTTAGGGGCAACTTGAACATCATTATGTTTGACACGCAAATTGCTGACAGATGGTGAAGCGATTTAGAATTAAGAGTAATAACATTTTTCATCATCATCATCATCATCATCATCATCATCATTGCTAAGTCCAATGATGCGATCAGCGCGCCATTTTTCATCGTCATCATCTTCATCATCATCATCATCATCATCATCATCATAATCATCATCATTGCTAAGTCCAATGATGTCATCAGCGCTTTTGTGGCGATGCCTACTTAAAATCAGAAGAGTTATTAATTCATTCATTCATATCGTAGATTTTACATAGCGCCCCTTCCAAGGTTACTACTCAGGAGCGCTCCTGACCCAACTCCCGGCTGAAAAGGATGGTTTTAAGGCTACAGTAAAACGCATCTGAATGAACTCTAGGCATAAGGCGTAATGATAATGGAGCCCATTCCAAAACATGGGGCCGGCAACAGAGAAGGCACGATGTTGTCTAAGAGCTGTTCGCGCACGGGGAACAAGAAGTTCACAGTTCACTATGTGTGGAGGAGCGGAGAGCGCTACGTCCCTGCACTCCCAGAGTAGAGCGACAGAACTCTTGTAAATACACAGGAGCGGAACCTAAGAGGCACCTCCACACCAAAGCAGAAAGCCGATACACAATCCGCTGCGGGATAGGAAGCCAGTGCAGGAGATCCCTCATATAAGCGGTGACATGGCCAAACCTTGGGATATGGCCGATGTTATGTTTGTTGTCCATAGACGCTACGTAAACACAAACACTTGTAAATCGTCTGCGACCCATAGATCAATCACAAAGAGCATCTACATTCAAACCGAATGTCCTGCGCGGACCTGGTGACATAATGATGAATACCTGGAAGCTGCTTCTTTTGGCACCAGCGTGGAAACACCAATCGGTCATATCGGCTGTCGTCATTCTTTCGTCATGAGTAGTGTACATGTATATCTGGTCTTGGCGTAGTGCTATATTAATGGGACAGGTGTGAAAATGTTTGTGATCTGTGTTGTATGCCTGCGTCATTATTTTTTTTCAAAGCCAGTAGAACCTCAATTTTCTGTGGAGCAACAAGTCCTATGAAAGCTACAAGTGAAATAAAAATTATAAATATTAAGTCCCGGCAAATGATTGAAGCGTTTTTATAATTACAGCACTTTGCTTAGTTATTATTATCTGTAAGATATAAGCAGTAGGCCTACTTTAAAAAATCACGGTTCGTATGGATTTACATGAAAATTTTGAACTTGCAATAAATGCTCAGTTTAACGTTATTGAGATTCACCCATATTCCATAAGTTAATTAAGGACCTAGTCAAAACTTAATCATCGTAAACAATATTGAAGCCGTTGATTCAATATTGTCACGTTTAGCCTCGAATTACAGCGCTATTATCCCGTGGTCTAATAACATCATCTATGTTCCTCGCCAGTGAAACTGAAAACGGAAAGTCACGAGTCGTAGGCTACATAATACCCTACCAGGATTTTAATGGGCGTTAGATGGGATCCATATTTAGGCCGACCCTATAGGGATATATGTGGGCTGTAGCCTACTGAGTCACAGCCAAAATTTCAGATCCGAAATCAGGATGTATGAATAGCCTACCATATGATTCTGTTTGGCTGACATTCGTAGGAACTATGAAATTGACATTATGTAAAGAGTGCGACGCTGGTTGTATGCAGCTGCCATAGGCCTATTCATTGTTCAAAAGTGATATTGGATAGTCTTGAAAGCGTAAGCGTTCTCAATGTCTTTAGCTAAGTCTTAACTGCGGACGTTTCACTTCTTGGTTTCTGTGCCTTGTTAGGTTATGCTGGACTTACGTCTATATCTTGAACATTGCGAAAGCAGAATTCATGTAGGCCCTACTTTCAAATAAATCTTCTTAAGTTGATCAAAACATTTAGTTAAGGTAAGATTGACGGGAAAAGTGTATTAATTTTCAGCGTATTGAATTATTCGCCCGTTGTAGCTTAAGTGCTGATCATGGGCGTCTGGAGAGGAGCCGGGGAGGGGGTATTTGCCACCCGGATTTTTCACATATTTAACCAAATTTACTTATCATCTTAGTTTTAGCAATGAATGGCTATGATTTTTCCACAGTTTTATTTTTATCCAAACTAGTCAAGATAACCTGAAAAATTTAAAATATATAAAAACATTGTAACTTTTAACAGTTTTGTGTTCGAAGTAAACGTTCAGTTATTGCTGAAAAGGGATACCAGAGGCCTAAAAACAAACTCCATATCATGTCAAATGCTTACAAAAGCGCTGGCGGCTGTTGAGATCCGCGACAGACCCCTTACCGCATCGCCGGGAGCCAGCGCTGATAGGCTGCTTTCGGCACCCGTTTCAACGGTATACGGACGATTGGTCATAGGGCCTATTGGTCATAGGAATGTCGGACATAGGGACTACCGGTCAAGTAGGTCATATGGGTCATAGGGCCTTTCTGTCATTGGTGCTATGCCTCAAATAGGTCCTATCGATCATAGCCTATCGGTGATAGGACTATCGAAGGCTAAAACATAGATGTTTTTACAACATGAACAACCATTAACTGGATCATTTACTGTGAAATACGTAATACGAAATACGAACAATAAGTTGATGCCTGCATGTAATTACCCTAATAAGTTTCTTGATTGGCACTGATTGTATTTGTCTAAAACGATGAATGTCCCTAATTGCTGCTTATTTTGCGTTCGGTGTGTTAAGTTTAAAACTAACAATGTCCATAACTAACGACTACAACCAATTATGTCGGTTTATTAGCGGCATATGACTAATAGTCCTGTGACCAATAGGCCCTATGACCAATCGTCCATATGACTAATCGTCCTATGACCAATCGTCCTAGAACCGTTTCAACAATTCAAAACTTTGCCCCCCCTTAATTAACCTTTATTTGACCAACGTTCCATTTTTGGAACATAATTTGTAATGTTAAAAAAAATAATTCTGCCTTGGTAAATTTATTATATTTGCACATCAAATGAAAGATCTAAGAATGGAGAATGTAAAACAGTGGTAATTTTCTGATTGCCCTTTTTTATTTTTGTGCTACAGACGCGTAATTATGACGAATTTTGTGATTTTTGAACAAAATCTTTTAGGAAGTTGAAATAAATATTTGTGTCATAATTTTACAGGTGAGACACGTTCTATTTTGTTGACTGATATCTAAAGTCAGTGATAAAAATCAAAATTACTGAAAAATAAGCAAAACTCTAGAAGAAAAACCCGAGTTTTGAAGCATGTTCCATTTTTGGAACGTTGGGTCACTCTCATTAGTATAATTCCAACATCAGGCGATTGTGTTCCTTTATCATAATTTGTCAGTATATACTGCTGGATTGTTGCATGTGTCGTTAATTTGTTTTTAATATTATGTTTCATTTAATTTATTTTTAACCAGGGGCGTAGCCAGGAAAAAATTTCGGGGGGGGGGTAAGTTTTCGGGGGGTTTCCATTGGAAATATTTGAAAAAGTTCAAGCGTTTGTATTTCGCATATGGAATTGCATAGAAAAAAGTCGGCAATTTATTTAGGGTGACCCCACCCCGTAAAACCCCCTTATATATGCCCATGTTTTAACACTGATTTTGTAATAATTAGTGCATATTTTAAATTGGAATTTTTAGAAAATAACGCAATAACTGCAACACAGTTGAGTACCTGATGCACTCTAATAGCAACTGCAATGTCTAAATCCATGATAGGAGGATGTACTGCCATGCATGCAGCTGACAAGAGAACTCTCTATAATGGCAGAGTGTGCACTATATGATCAGTAATACAAATCTTTGCAATTTTGAATCATTCATTGAAAACTTAGCATTTATGAGTCGGTGGGTGCCTAACTATGGACATCATGGGTTAGAGATGTTTATAAGAGGAAAGCCAATCAGATTTAGTTATAAGATCTGGGTGTCTTATTCATGAATAGGATGTTCATCCATATCAAGCAACAATTTATTG